>CAXKVY010001165.1:0-36871 GCA_964058915.1 Tetropium fuscum | reverse complement strand
GTAGATGCATTTACCATTTCATGGACAGAGGAATTCTTTTACGCCTTTCCTCCTCTTTCCATGATTTCAAAATATTTAAATAAAATCATTAATTATGGTGCTACCGATATACTCATCATTCCATGCTGGCCGTCACAGCCGTGGTATCCCGTTTTTATAAAATTACTTATATCGGAACCGGTACAATTCAAGCCAAGAATAAATTTACTATTGTACTTTCAGGACTCCGCATCCTCTTTGGAGACTCCTTTCCCTGGAGGAGCATTCCGGATAAAAGTCCAGTTTTATCCGGAATGCTTTCCTTCATCGGGGTTTCCCCGCAACAGGATTACATGCCATCAAGTCCTTTATAACTACCAGTACACTAAAACAATATAACTCGTATCTTCATAAATAGTGGATTTTCTGTACAAGTAGACATTGTAATGCCTACGTTTATCCTTTTCAATTGCTTAAAGAGTTTCTCAACGAACAGTTTGAGGGTGGTGCATCATTTTCAACACTCAACTCACAGAGTTCCGCATTAGCTCTGGTTTTTTCCATTAGTTCAGAATATAAACTTCTTCTCAAACGGTACTTATTCATCAACGTCCAGCCAGACCGAAGTATCAGTTAATTTTGGACCCCTCTCCTGTTCTATCATATTTGTCTACGTTACATCCTTTAGATACCATATCTTTACGGTTATCAACTATTAAAATGGTAACCTTATCCTTATTAGCTCTAGCTACCGGTCACCAACTTCAAACTTTTTCCGTCATCCACATTGGAAATATACAATTAAATGCAGATAGATTAGAAATTCGCAATCCTGATAGAATTAAAACTACCAGTCCCCGTAATTTTCAAACGTTATTGGTCATACCTTTCTTTACGGAAAATACTTCTTTGTGTTTGGCTTCCGCATAATACAATCTTATTTGAGTCATACAAACGATCTTCGTCCAGCCGGTACAGACGATCTTCGTAGATCACTTAATTTTAACGATCAGAAAACCCATACATCCAGCGTCTACTCAACGAATAAGTTACTGGATAAAAATGGGCCTCCAATCTGGGGGCATCAATATGAATCAGTTTAGAAGCTACAGTACTCGACACGCAGCTACCTCACCTGCCTCAAGGGCGGGTGTATATCTCTTGAGCTAATCCGTAAAACTGCTGGGTAGACGGAGACGGAAAATTTGCAAATGTTTACAAAATTTTACAATAGACCTCTTGTAGCTGACCCATCTTCATTTGCTCGAAAGGTATTACTAGGTTCAACGAATAGTGCTTCATAAATATGTTAGCTTATGTATTTTTTTAGAAACATAAAGTTTTGTTCCTACCTAGCTCGTTCTCTTTAGACATCTACAAGTAGTAATTTGAGAATCGACAAAACGATATATAATTAACACAACAATCGACTTACCTGAAGGAAGAAGGTTGATTCAAATTATATTTTGTCGATTCGAGGAATTACGACCCTCCCTTGATTCTGGGATTCCCACCGTTTTCCTTAAAGAACGACCTACGCTACGGCCAAAACCTCCTCAAAATTTCAGTGATGATGTGTAGTCCGGGATACGACGGGATGAATGTAGCCAGCCAGTGGTAGCAAGATTTTGGTGAAGAAAATATTCTTACTTTTTACAACCTTCCTTCAGGTAAGTCGATTGATCTGTTAATTATATGATCTACACATTGCCATCTTATCTATACTCTATCCAACGAGAGAATGGACTTGCTTTGCGCATCGGCGACTAAAGAGGAGGGGCTCTGTAACGAGCTACGCAGGACCGTCATTCTAAAATAACCGTACTTGCGAGACTACAAATACAAACTGTGAATAGGTAGGCAGTAGTAGGTACTTTATATAATTAGGTACCAGGTAGGTATCGGACCCAGGCGCCGGACCTGGCTACCTGCTGAGCCAATTAAAACGTTGAGGGCGTTGAACTAATGTTCTAAGGGGCGGAGATCTGACCAAAACAGACGAATTTTCGCTCGAGTGCAAGTCCATTCTCTCGTTGGATACAGTATATTTTCTTTACAACGACTAAATAATGTACTTGTTATTCATACTTACGACACATTCCAGGATATAATATTTTTATTTATTATTTTCTATAAAGTTTAATTTAACATAAAATACAAATTGCACTATAGTAAAATGTCAAGTTTGATTTATACTTGGGGGGTGTGAAATTTTCTTACCAAATACCATACGAGCTTAAATTATTCCAGGAATTTTTTTTTCGGTCACGAATATTTTAAGAAAAAAAAATGTATAATTTTCAAAATATTCGTGACATCAAAAAAAATTCCGGAAATAATTTAAGCTCTTGTGATATTATAAGTGAGAATAAAATGTTCTATCGAAATGGCAAATTATAAGTAATGGCAAGTAAAAAAACTTTTTTCTTAAACAAAAAAACCCGATTTTTTTTTTACATTTTTGTGTATAACTTCTTTATGGGTGGATTTAGGTATAGGCATTGGTTCACAGAATATAAAGCTGCCGTAGCCTGAAGCCTGATTTCCGTCAAAATGGTGACCGGCAAAGTATTTTTAACTTAAGGTCAAATACTTTGTTTTTTTTTTGCAAAAAAAAGTTTTTTCGATAGGAAATTTGATGCTCTACAAAAAATCGTATTATGTGTATATACCAAAGATGTTTTTGAGCTACAATTGAAAGACTTAAAAGTGGATAAATTTACTCCGTTCTCAAAAATGCAAGGACATATGGAACAATAAAATACCCTGAAATGCCTTTAACTCCTGTTTTCTCCGACATATATATAGTCAATAGACGGTTAGGATAGGTTTAATTTTGGAAACAAAATCCAAAATCCATTTCTGTTTTGGGGAAGAGCAAAGCTTTTTCAATTACATGTATGTTGTATATTCTTTCCAATTAGATGGTAAAACTAACTTAAAAATAAATAGGGACATTAACTGTGGAAACCGATAAATGAGTAGCGTAAATCAGTTCACTCTGTGGATTATCTCCGATGCTCTGGCTCTTCCGTACAGGTTAGTCAACTCTGATCACAACGAAGAACGCAGCTCTGCGAGTCTCCGTCGGACAATACTGAGATGAGGAGAACCGAAAGCGAGGACAATTCACTTGGATGCGAAAATGCATGTACTTGGTCATAGACGATCGGCCACCTGGACCACTGTTACCATGGCAACCGTATAATTTGGTGCATTGTATAATACCAGCCTAATATCGCGTCATTTTCATTTAAGCTGTGGTATCTTCCCTCTCAGCGACATATATAGTCGCCATAGTGTTTTCTCAAATGTAGACAAAAATAGAGGACTTCCTGAATTAAATAAAGGATAATAACAAACAGGCACCACTTAGTAGCAATTAACTAATAATATTTGAACAAATATCAAATTTCTTGTGAATACGTGAATTTAATAGCATTTTAAATGTCATCAGATATAATATTACTAGACAATGGTAATGATTACTATAAATAACATGATTTGATTTATTAAGATTTATTACGGGAGTATTTTGAGACGTAATTTTGATATGGCTAATTACCAGTGCCGTATCTAGGAAATTTTTGTGCAGGTGCAAATGTATAATTTGCCCCCTGTTTGTGCCGAAATAAAAAAAATAAAATTGCCTGAATATTTTTCTGGCCTATCTTACTTTGAATTATTACACTTTGCCATACATAGGGATTTTAATACTTTAAATTTAAGATTTTCAAATTGCTTTAAGGGGGATATTACAAATTGTATCATCCTTACAAATTATCCTTACAGCTTATTTTGCACAGTTAGTTGAAATACAAAATTAAAATTCAACTTTTCGCGATTTCCTCTCAGCAAACCTATCTACCATATCTTCGTAATTGATCTTTTGTGTAAAATCATTTTTAAATTAAATGCAAGTCCAGACTATCTTTCCTGACTCATGAAAGAACGAGGCAAACAATCAAATTAATTCAGTTCTTCCCATTCCCATCACTAATCGGACATCGACATTCACACTTGGATGCGAGTCCGGGGCAAGTGCACCCTAGACCCGGGCCTGGTAATTACAGTACTTGATAATCCTTGAGAGTAAGTACCTATCTTACTTCTAAAATAGATTAGTCTTGGTACCTACCTACTTAGGGTCGATGAAGTTTACCTACATTCTACATAACTATTTATCTAGAAAAAATCCCCTCTTGCGACTTGCAGATATATTATATACGGGCTGCAATAAAGAGTAGGTAGGTATATACTGTAAAGCACTTGGTGATTTCCTCCTGGATACCTACCTAAAATACTTCTTATGTCCATTACAAAGAATTCAAGTTGACAGTTGACCGGATGATGTAAAAAAATATATTTTAAACCCATTTATTTTTTTAATAACTGTTTCTGTCTAAATTTAACCCAAAACTGACACTTAAATAATCTTTTGCTATTTTTTAAGGCAGTTCTTCGCTTGGTTTTATGGTAAAAGCCAACATAGTAAACAGGTGTGCCAATCTCTACAAATAAAATCACTAGAAATTATTAAAAATACGCATTAATGACCTTGACATAAGAGGCCGGAACCGCAGTGGCTTTGGGTGCTCAAGCACCGAAAGAGAATTCAGAGGACCCAAAGTCATTTCAAAATTTCCATGCTAATTGAATCTAAAATCCATTACCATCCATTGAACGAGAGCACCCAAAGCAGTTTTGAAAAACCGGCGCCTTGATATTGACAACGTTCTAATTTCTTTATAGAATTACATGTAGAAAAATATGTAAATTATAATTGTGTATTACGTAATGAGCTTTGTCCATTACATAGTTACATGTAGAACTTAAGATAATTTATGATAGTGTAAAGTGGCTTCTATTTACCTATAAGGTTTCACTGATTTTCTCACTAGCCAGCTGTTTGACACGTGGTTGTATGGGGGCTTGAAACTTGTAAATTATTGTTAATTAAAAAAATATAGTACCTACCTAACCTATGCATATTGAAGGAAAAAATCGTATTTTTTTAAACTAATGAAAGGATTTAAACAAATGGAAGTAGAAGTAGGCAAGTCGGTGACGTTTTACTCGAATGATATAAAGTGGGCATATAGTATAAAATCAATAAATTGTAGGATATGAGGTGGACAAATTTTACACCAACATTTTAGGGCACTTTCCCGCTTTAACAATAGGGAACATGATTAAAATTTTAAATATAAAAGTAACACTACAAAACATAGCGTAACGTTGTAATAAAACATGTACAAAAAAACAAGATTTCTAATTCCGCGCGATCAGTATGAAGGATCTAAACAGCGATAAATTTGAAGCGGCCCGAATGACCTATGAAATCAAGCGGTCGACTGCTGGGATCTCCCGTAGCCAACCTAATCGGTCTCCTGGTCATTTGTAAATTGTAGGCAATGGCGTCATGACTTTGAACTTGTTTGAAAGGGTTCGCTCGCGCGCGAGACTAATAATTTATAACAAATTTATTATTGGGAAGTAAGGCATCATATTTTGCATATCTTATTTTTCAGTATGGTAGAACATTTTTATGCAATAAAAAAATGGGAATGTTCCCTGATTTTTATTTGCATATAGGTGCTAACTGGTTTTATTATGAGCTCGTCATTACTTTCCACTGATCAGAAAAAGTTTCTATCTGCCGGTGTCTGGGCATTTACACGCATTTAATCTGTAAGTAAATTTGTGAATTATAATACAGTATTAGATTATGTAGGTGTATAGAAAATGTTTATAATTTTAGTGACAAAGTATTTACAACGTTCAATCATAATTATTGGTACCTACTATTTAAACATTATAGACACGTTTTGTAGCGAATATAAATATTCCTATTTATTAGACAATTTAATTACATTGTTTGTCCTACACTAGGTAAGCAGTGTTTGGGAGAGCAAGGGTCAAGTGAACATTAATAAACATATACAGTGCCGTACACTTCCTCTATTGTTCGATATAATATGTCCTAATTTCCTCATGATAAATTGTTGCAAAATATTTACTATTATAGGTAGGTATATTATTTATAATAAAATAACCGAACGAATAAATAGGAAATATTAATTAATGCTTTTCTGTTTCAGATTATTATAATAAAAGTGAAAACAAGTTTGTTTTCCCGATTCATATTGACACTGCATGTTTAATTTAAATTTAACCACGCTGATTCATCTAATTAATAATAAAATTATCAATAATTATTAGTTAGTACTGCATGGTCATTATTATTTTTTTTAATAGTTATCTATAATTTCTAAATTTTAAAAAGTTTGATTATTTCTGAGATTCATCAAATTGATAATTTGACTGGTTATAAAGTGAGTGTCAAAATCGCGCTGTCGTGTGTTAAAATCCTTATTATTAAAACCTTATATTATATGATTTTTACTTTATTTGTACTATTGCCATTATTTAATTATAATATAATGTTACTGCTTACTGCAAATTATAACAAAAAGATAAGTATTTGCTTTTGCTTATTCAGGCATTGAATAAATAAGTTTGTACAGTTGCACAGTTAAAACAGTAAGGAAAACTGAAATATCGTTTAAATAATTCCACTTATATACCTACATGACACAAGGAAGCTGACGTGCATACACAACAACCGTGGATTATAAGTGAGACAACATTCCAACGTGATTCCAAATTCCAACCAACAATATTTTTTTCTAAAACAATGCAATCAATGCAATATCATGGCCCAAGCTTAGGTACTAAGTATAAGTAGGCCCGGTAACTATGCGGGTGGGGGTGCCCCCATTACTTAGCGTCATTCGGGGGAAAACATTTGTATATAGCCGTGTGAGAAAACTGTTTGAACTGCCGAAAACTTCTGTAAATTCTAGTGTTTGGTGATTAGCCCAGGTTTTAGTGTTTGACGCTAATTTTGGACGTATTTATATTCTTGTAATTAGACGTTATTATAATTATTTAACGTTATGCATGACGACCACAATAATTTTCTTGACCATACACACATACCGTGTTTCTCATTTCAACAAATGAAAAATATTTCTAACTTAATCTCCGCCGACTTAAATTGTAAATCGTTTTATTTCGAAAATGGTTGTTTATAGATTTTTTTATGATATAATAATAATAACCGCCATTTTAGTTATCTTGTCGGTTTGCCAGCTGTCAATGCCAAAAGAAGCTAGCGCAAAGGCCGCATATACTACAAATTTAACTATTTTCAGATGTTTTTTATGCTTTAACGTCATATATGTTGGTTATTTTGTAACAATAATTAATTCGACTCATATTATTCTGTGAAATCGGTAAGATTTTGAAATTGCCGCCAAATCTTAAATTAGCTTTTATTTTAAAATTGACTTGTAAGGGAACCAAAATGGCGGATAGTTCTACTCGTATTAGATACTAGAATGCTAGCACATGCATTCTATCCGCCATTTTTTTTCAACTGTAGTTTGACGTACTGCATTTTTTTAAAGTGGTTTTGATATTATATTTTGATTATTTTCATCACAATATGAGTTTGAATATGCCGTCAAATCGCAAAATTAGTTTAATTAACACTCGCTTTTTTTAAACATTGACAGCTGATGTCAAACCAACTGACACGGGAACTAAAATGGCATAATATGTATGCTTGTATTTTCTAGTGTTTTAGTAGTCAAGAAGTGTAATATTTTTTGCTACAGATTCGTGAACGACAGAAAATACGAAGTTAGAAAAAAAAACGCCTTAGCACCTTAAGCTTCTGTTGGCATTGGCAGCCGACGTCAAATTGACAACAATGGGAACTAAAATGGAGATAGGTCTGCTTGTATTTTTTAGCACTAGTACCAAAGTACTAAAAAAGGTATTACTATTATTAGCTAGCTACTCTATCGAAATGTTTGATTTTCGAGATACTGCATATGTTAGCTTTGGCATAGTTGTGAATTAGGGATCAAATATATTGGAAAGTTCTAGCGATGTCGTCTTTAAAGTCGGTTGGGCTAAAAAAGTATGGTTATTAATTGATAATTTTTACTCACGAAAGAACGAATTAATTATGATAAAAATACTTGTAGTGGAAGCAAAATCCTGTAGCTGTCAAAACCAGTTTGTCTGTAAAAATAATCCAGGATTCTAGAAAAATATTATATAAAACTAGGTCATCACCCAAAGAAATTCAAGAGATGGTACATCAAACAGGAAAATTAAGCTACCAGATTTGTGAACGAAAAGAAAACTTTTCCATACATTATAGCGTTTCTTTTTTGCGATCAGCTTCATATTTAAACACAAAATTGTCCATTGTGCTTAGAAGTTTATAACATTTTCATATTTTAGATGGCGAAATAGATAATCAGACGAGGAAATTATCAGTCATTAAACATGCCCCACTAATTAATGGTAACAAACACTACAACACAAAAATATTTTTTTCTTATAAACTGAAGGATATTGCGTTACGTGAACTTGATGTAACAGAAATGTTCCATGGTACAGACAATGGTATATAAGGTATCCGAATAGGTTCTAGTTTATAGTACGCTGGCGGCCATTTGAAAGTGCACGATTATTTTTGATATTGTAATGTGATCTTTTTATATTTCATTTTGACACTTATTTGAAACTTCAAACAACTGTCAGTAATTAACGTACAAACCACTATTAGTTTTCAAGTTTTAAAATGCCGCGGTTAACTGAACCTGAAAAAATGCGAGCTGTTGGATTGCTTTAAAATGATTGGTCATTACATTGCATTGGTCATTATTTGCATTGAAAATGATTGGCAGTTGCAGATGAGCTAAATGTCAGTAAGAGTTGTATATTCAAACCCAAACAAAAATGGAATGCAGTAGGAAACGTTCGCTGCGTCCACGGCGGAGGGCGTCATAAAATAAGCACTGTGGAGCAAGACACCCTCTTCCTAGACAATCTTAGAACGAATCCCTTTGAAACAGCAGTGACGGCCTGTTTCGAATCGGAGTTTCCTGGATCTGTGAGGTCTGCAAGGCGGCGGGTGAAGGGTTCAGAGTTACGAAATTATGCGGCAGCAAAGAAGGTATTTTTGGAGCCAAGTCATAAAGAACAACGTCTTAATTTTATGAACCAGTTTGTCGGTAGGCCCGACGACTTTTGGAATAATGTCATATTTTCCGACGAAAAGGTCTTGCAGTCATGTCATGATGGTTCCATCCGCGTCTACCGACCTCAGAATTCGAGGTATATTAAACCTACCGACCGGAGTGGACGTTTTTCCATCAATGTTTGGGCATGGATAAGTTCCCTAGGTCCCGGTGTTTGCTGGAGGATAGGAGAGCGCCTTACCGGACAGTTACATACGCATATTGGACAATATTATGCTGCCGTCCGTCACGATGTTGTATCCTCAGAATTTTATTTTCCAGCAAGATAATTGCTCAATTCATACATCGAGAATTGTAACTAACTGTTTTGTAGTTTTAAGTTACTTAGTTTTTATAATTTAGTTTATTTTGAACATTTTTGGGACGTTCTTTGTTAATTTGGAATTTTTTTGATAAAATAATAATACACTTTTTAATTTTGATAAGTAATAATTAGACAATTGTGAATGTCATAATGACACATCACATGAACCTCAAATTTCAAAGTCAGTTTTACAAAGATCAAATATAACGAAATCTGATATAAGAGTCGTGCACTTGGCTTCAAATGGCCGCCAGTATACCTGATCTAATACTGTAAATCTAGGTTTAAAAATTTATCCAACTATTAATTTTTATGTATATACATATTTTTATATTTAGGGTAATTTGTACTTATTAGCATTAGTTACCTAGGATCTAATTAACTCACGGATGGTGATAACTAGTTAACACATATACACATGTATATCAAGTGACAGATGTGGTCAAATTCGTGCATATTTACATACTCCATTTTTAGTTTTTCAAATTCTTTTCTTTGTAAACCAATATTTTAATAACAACGCTGTGCCTACTGTTTACTACAAAGCTTGCACACTTAAAAATCTAGTCTTACATCTATAGTATAATATTATAAAACAAGGTCGATAATTTTTGAAACCAAAAAAAATAATAGTAAGATGAAACCCATTGGACAAGGAAGAGAATGTAACAAAAATTAAAGGAAAAATTATTTACGGGCGATCTGAGGTCGGGATGTGGAGGGGGTGAGTTTTTAAGGGTAAAAAACGGTTTATCTCGATTTCCGGCAAAACTACAAGTCCTATGGAAAAAAGTTAAATAGCAAAGTTGTAGGTAATAAATCTTTTAAAATTACAAATCCGTAAAACATAAAGATTGCAAAAAACATGCGAAAATAGTTGTTCTAAATATTAAAGATAGGAAGGGGATTTCATCTAAAAAATGTGACTGCTGCAATTTTTTTCAGTAAAAAAGTAGATTTATTAAATTCTAATTATATTTATGTCATAGAAAATCTCATAATATATAAATATACATGTAAATCGTACTATTGAATTTAGATACTTTATACTGATTACGTTATTCATTATAATATTTTTTAATACATTAATCTTGTTATTTATAAATACCTTATCTTGAACTCTAATCACTTATCCATTAGTTTTTGTCTCTTTTATGGCATTTCTTCATCGTTAGATTCGACAAACCTTCCCGATTCTAGTAGATCCTCCAAATCTTCAAGACCATCACCATCTGCGTCTCCAATATTATTTTCAGTCTGCATTGGTTCTTTATCCACAATTTCATCTAAATCGGTTCTTCATCCACAATTTCATCTGAATCATTAACTTCCTCATAGGTTTTTTCTTCCACATTGGGAGCATTTTTCAGAACCATGACAATTTGAGCATACATTTGCGCAATTTAAACCGTGTTTTCCCAGACCTTCATAGCCCCTTCCCCACTTCTCCATGAAATACCTTTTGATAGGCTAAAATTTTCCGTAGGTCACTCAGGTATATAAGTTATCTTAAAATAGCAATAAATAGGCCTCTACGCACAGTCTTATTAAATATTAACTTTATTAACTTATTTGGTTGTTAATTATATCAGTGTAACATGGAATCTTAAGTTCTTTGAGTAATTAAAGTGTAAATATATATAATATATATTTATAACATATAATATAACATGATTTAAAAAAAAAATCGGATTCGTTTTTTTCGTTTCTTGCCATTTTCTGAGAACATTTATCATAGTAATGTATATATTTTTTTACACCATCAGAAAGTAGAGATTTCAGGGAACAAAAAGCCCACCGACTTTTTTAAAAAAGCAGATATTTTGACGCGAGAATTTTCGATTGAAAATTAGGATGCTTTTTCGATATTAAGTCAAAATAAGGTGAAAAAATAAATATTTTAAATCAAAAAAATTACGGTGTATTTGGGACATAAAAAGGTATGTTTTCACAAAATATCTTTAAAAAAGATATAATAAAAAACCAAAAACTTGGTTATTTGAATTTTTCACATAAATTTTGAGGTTATGTGAAAAAGTGTAAATACAAAAGTTGTAGATCTTTTTATTACCTACAACTTTACCATTTAACATTTTCCATAGGAGTTTTGCCGGAAATCGAGATACACCGTTTTTTACCATAAAAACCCCCTTCCACTTCCCGATCTCAGATCGCACGTAAATTATTTTTCCTTTCATTTTTGTTATATTATCTTCCTTTTCCAATATGTTTCATCATACTATTATTTTTTTCACTCTTCACCATTTTCAAAGGCTTCAGCCCTGGTCTAATAAGATAATATTAAGTTAATAATAATTACATCTACCAAAATACAATTTGCATATATTGTATACAGAACATTATTTGTCAACATTCTAGCATAATATGTTCATACTCTTTCCTTCCAACCACTCTTATTGTGTTTCTTTTTATACTGAATTATAATATACATAAATTAAATTATGACAGTATCAATACCTCGTTTTCCTATTGCAAGCAAAGTAATTACCTGATAGTAATTAAGTACAAGCTTAACATGCAAGATTTTCAGTAATAATCACATGCAAAAACATAAGGGCAAACGGTATCACTTTGGTGCGGGTTGTGTAGTGGATACACCACCCATTGCAGGGAAGGCAAAGCTGGTAGTCCCTTATCTATAACTTTTTTTCTAGGGAAGGAAGAGGTCCCTACTATTTGATGAGCGAGGTTCGACGTAATTTCCAGTTGGGGATAGCGCCTTGGTTCAATGGCGAAGATAAATTAACTAAGTGAAAACTAAGATAAATAAAGAGCCCATACGAATAAAATACTGGAAATCCTTTATAAGTAATTTAATAGAAATACGTAATATAATATACCTATATTAATTGTCTCTACAATACAGGCACAAAATATTTAAAGTATAAGTTTATTTAAAATAATGAATTAAGACATAATGTAAGTTATATAAATCTTCATACGAATACAATTTGTAAAACAAAAAAGTACAGTTGTCAAGAAATTATCCCTTAACTATAAAATCAAAATGGATTTGTTAAAATTGCACAATGTTCTAATGTGCACATATGCCAACAAATTACCTAATGCCTTGTTCTCATATATATACACGAGGCATCATATCCATCGTACCCCAGCCGTCGGGCATGTTTGTATACCTCGTTGGCAGTAGAACTCATCAGCAGAGGTTGCTTCAGCTGATCGGAGAGATCAAGAGCTAGCTTCATGTCTTTTTGCATGTGCTCTATCGCCTGCTCTACATGTTTGAAATCCTTCCGCACTATAAGATCTGCCTTATTTGAGAGGAAGTCACAAGACAAGTTGGTGAAATTAAATATATTTAAAACGTCTTTGGACGAAATTCCACAACGATCTGCGAGAGCTAGCCCCTCGGCTAGACCTACCAGGGCTATACCTTTCATCAACTGCAAAATTAAATTAGTCTTGGTAGCGTACCCAACATCGCCAAGGAAGAAGGCCGTTTTACCCATCGCTTTAAAGCATGACTGGCAATCAACAAACAAAGACTTGTCACCAGCTGCCAATATTACCAGACTCCCTTCGTCTGCTTCGATTTTACTTCCCTGTACTTGTGCCTCTAGGTACCTTCCGCCTTTACTTTTTATTATTTCGCATATGTCTTTGGATGTCTGAGGATCAATGCCTGTCATTTCCACGTATCCCTTACCATCCAAAATGTCGCCCTCGCGCCCAACTACTCCACAGTTTCCAATAACGATCTGTAATAAACAAAAATACAAATAAGAAATTATTTACGTCAAATCATCTTTATTTTAAATAGTCTTTAAATACGTTTTATCAAATATTATGATCTAGCTAGTAGGGATTTTTGCCCCCTTGTATGGTAAAAACAATTTTGAGTCTGAAGGCTTGCGCCGCCATCTTGAAAGGTGTAAAAAAGGTTTTATTTTTCAAAATAACTCCCTGGTCGCTATAACGACAAAAATGTAAATACAAAGATTAGGAACGGGATTTCTAAAATAAAATTATGCTGGTGAATGAGTAGGTATTTCATATCTTAAAATATAAATAATTATATAGAATATCGACATAAGCAAAAAAATTAATCTCTTCATTACTACCATGCAGCACAACTAAGGAAATAAATCAACAACAAAAAGCAAACTAATTCTTGCTTCTTTGCGGCCGATGATGCAAGGTACATCAGTCGATAACCACGCGGTATATACCATCAAGTTCAAAAATATGGAAAATGGAAACTAAAAAAATCAGATGATAGGGCTGGAAACGGCCCTAATGGGCTTCTTCTAATGCATATTTTAATTGCAAGATCACAGCACAGGCTTTTAAGAAACATTTGGGACAAAAAACATAATAGATATTATAATCATCTATAATAGTATCTAGTGCCTGAAATTAATTTGATTATCAGATCTTTATGTAGCTTTTTATTATTTATAGTTAACTAAAATAAATGCATATATTTGCCTCTTTGCCCTAATTTTAATAATTTCATGCAATTGTAAAAATTCGGCGGCTGAATGGAAATGAAATGAAGTGTAATGTCAATCATGTGAAACTGCAATCAGAGGTATCGAGAACGAGGATTATGAAGAAATTGTATCAATAGAGACCCAGATCAGATATTAGTTCGAAAATGACATTGAGAAGCAATAACTATAATGAGATCAACATCAACCTATCCGGACCATTTAAAAGGAGTAGTTTTACCGCATATACTAAATGCACGGCTGGCTATCTCAACGTTACAGAACAGAATTTGAATAATTTACTGGACGACGCCGACTTGCCGCTGAATTTAAGAAGAGATATGTGAATTCAAATGGATGGCGTAGCGACACGTTATGGTCGGCAAATTAGACAGTGGCGCATTGCATATAGAAACAATCGACCTGCTATTTGCCCTATTGCTTGGCTGCCACGATCACCGGACTTAAATCCTTTGGATTATTTAGTCTGGGGATTTATCAAAGAAAGGGTGTATAGTGAACGAGTATATAAATAAACCAGAAGAATTAAGGTTGGGATTTTGTGGAGTGAGAGGCAAATAATGCATTTATTTTTTTTGGTTAACTATAAATAGTTACAAAGCTATATACGATCTGATATTCAAATTAGTTTCAGGCACTAGCGATTTATAATGATGATTATAATATAAGTTTTTAAAATAATATGATTTTAACAATAAAAATGCATATTTTAATTGCAAGACCACAGCACAGGCTTTTAAGAAAATTTTGGGACAAAACATTATATTATAATCATCACTATAATAATATCTAGTGCATGAAACTAATTTGATTATCAGATCTTATGTAGCTTTTTAACTATTTATAGTTAAACAAAATAAATACATCTATTTGCCTCTCACTCTACAAAATCGCGACCTTAAGGAGAATAATAGAAGAGAACTGTGACTCTTTACGATACAATCCCGTTATGATTAAAAGAGCAATGCGTATTTGATTTATAAAAGATGTGAAAAATGCGAGGTTCATGCGCATCATTTTAAACAATTATTATTACTATTATCCTTTTCTTTTTTGAGTTGTTAATTGTAATTGTTGAGTCGTCTTAATATTATTAAATTTCCAAATCACACCTTCCCATTCGTTTGATTTAAAATAGGGAAAACTGAATTTACTGAATTTAAGTACTTACATATTGTATCTCGAAATCTTATATAATATAAAATATCTCATATAAGGCCTGATATATTTTTTCCATTTTTGCCCCTCAATATATTACTATCTTAAAACTATATTTTGAGAAGAAATTTGGAAATATTCCCAGAAAGGTAGAGCGGTTGCCCCTGACGGACGCTTTTAGGTGATCTATTGTGATATTTTTTTTATTAAATGGATGCAGCTTACCATACATGCACTTGATATCCAATACGAAACAAATGACTTGGATAGTGTGGGAGAAAAAATTTAAAACCGGAACAAAATATTTTTTCAACCTCCTGTATCTCGAAAACGAAGATACCGTGGAAAGAAGCTTATATTAAAAAAGAACCTTATTTTGTCGAGATCTAGCTTGTAAACATAAAAAGAGAATCATCACCCTGTATAAACCAAAGTGTATTTTCGCCCAAACGACGCCTCATAGTTCTTACCTTAAATAATATTAAAGCATAATTTCAACCTTCAACGCTCAGAGGGGAAATGAATTTAATGTGACTGGACTGATAACGTGGTTTCCGGATAGAGACAGCGGCAGTAGAGGCAGTGGCGGCGCGGCACCTTTGACATGCCTGGACAGCCATGTTCTACCAAAACAAAATCCATTTATTCAGGATAATACATAACCCGATAAAACATGGACAACGTAACGAAGAGTTCATGAAGCGGATTGTCTGCGGCAAATAGCAAATTCACAAAATATCGTAGTTGTCTGTCTCAATTATTATTACCGCGCAGTGGTTCGATGTTAGATTACCGGTGTATTTTAATTGGACAAAGGTGGACATATGTGTTATAATGTCATATAAGATACATTTTTGGCAAAAAACAGCTGCGATAATTTAAAAAAAAATAGCCTAAATCTGAACGTCTTTTTGATATATGAATGCATGATTTCACTACAGCGACTTTACAGTAACGATAACACTGTCACATGTGTTAATGGTTACGCCATTTTGAGGCAAATGTTATCTGACAGATTTCTGCATTTCACGGTTAATTTTCGTATCTCGAAGGTCTCTAAATTAAATTATTGCCATTTTTATTTGTAGCGAGTTTACATTGGTTGCGGTTTATGATTGGCGAGGGTTTAACCTCAAGATAGGGCTAAAATGACACACCGTTAAAATTCTTGGAAGATTTGGTGTAAAAATTCACAAAAGAAAATGGTACCTAGTGGCTGCGACACTGCTCGCGGTTATGAATACCTTTATCATGCGATCGCGCGCCTCTGAGATAACTATTATTAAACACGCGAACAACGTGAAGAGCCTGACCGACGAACACAAAGTGACCAAATAGACCAGGCGGTATCTGTTTTGAAATGCCTATATTTGAGTAAATCGCATATGATCGCGAATTTTTATTTTTGCTTTAATGTTTTAGAAACATTGTTAGAAATGATAACTATTTCACTACCCGTCAGTTTAAAAACATGGGCTTAATTTTTTATTAAATAAATAGTGCATAAATCGCAAAAAATTGCCTACTGTTTTTCCTTTTCGTTCGTATAACTCATATAAAAAAAGTTTCTGAATTAAATTTTACACATAATAAAGCTGGTTGCGATTCAAAAAAATTATTATTATTGCAAATATAACAAAAACAACTAAAAAAGAAGGGGAAACCAGTTTTTTACCGATTTTTTTCAAATACTTAATTTATATGTTGGAACTTCATATTTAGTGAAATAATATAACCTTTATGTGTGGTAAACCATCACACCAAATTTCATCAAAAACGGTCGTATAGTTTTTGCACAATGTTTTCAAATTTTTACAAATATAACAGGGTAAAAACTAGAGCCTCTATATAGTTGATTTCTTTTACATATATAAAGACACGCAAACTTTCAAATGCATTTTGAAAAATTGCAGTACGTTAATTAGGAGCCGTGGTGATTTTTTTAATAAATGTTTAATTTTTTTGCATATAAAAAAATTAAATAATACGAATTTTTAAGGGTTTTTTTTAAAACAGGAAATGAAAGTACTCGGAAAGACGCTTCGTTTAAAAAAAAGGTTATGATTCATCGATTAGTTCCGAAGTTACGATCGATCAAAGTTAGAACTATAGCGGTATGAGGTTTTTTAATCATAGCCGCATGATATATGGGGAGAAAAGCTCTAAAATCGAATTGAATATGCTCCGGTACCTCTATTTCAATAAAGGATGTAAAAAAGAGAACATTAATTTGTGAATGCTCCGACCTACATAATCTGCAGCAAAACAACACTGCTACAGAGTATATTATCAAGTCTAACGTTACACAATGGCTCGGAAATTATTTATTTAAATCCAACAGAGTGGGGAGCTTGAGAAAAATGGATTAGACCTTATCCAATTTACCGAACAGTTACTTGCGGAAAATTTATTAATAACTGTTAGCAACTGCACAAAAGAATGTTCTAAATCGTGTAGTTGTGTCAGTCATGGTTTATAATGTTACGATTATTGCACTATTTGTCAAGGACCAGAATGTAAAAATGCAGCAATTCTCAAAACACCTGTGGACATCGACGTGGAAGATAATTACGATGAAGGGAGCCTGCGAAAAAAATCGAGGATGCTTCACTGAAGGCCGAAGAAACTCATTCCAGTTAGAAGATGAAGAAGTAGAGGACAAAAGTATTGATGATACAAATGAATTAAGTACAGTCTATAAAAGACGTAGACTGGAAAATTTAAATGATTAAGGTTGGGATTTTGTAGTAAGTAGATGCATTTATTTTGATTAGCTATAAATCAAAAAAACCTACAACAAATCTGATAATCAAATTAGTTGCATGCACTAGCTATTTATTATAGTGATGAATATAATATAGTATAAGTCTTTTGTCCCAAAATTTTCTTATAAGCCTTTTGTGGTCTAGCCATGAAAATATGCATTTTTATTGTTAAAATCACATTATTTTCATTGCATGACCACAGAACAGGCTTATAAGACAATTTTGGGGAAAAAACATATAATCATCACTAGAATAATAGCTAATGGACGCAACCAATTTGATTATCAGATCTGACAGCTTTTTAATTATTTACAGATAACAAAAATAAATGCATCTATTTACCTCTCACTCTACAAAATCCCAACCCTATATTTATTCATAGCTATATTAAATTTTCATAATTTAAAATATTTTTTTTATCAATTTGTACGGATTTTTTATTTGAATACCTAAAAAAATCTAATCTCTCGGCCCGCCTAATTAGCGGATTGCAATTTTTCAAAATGCATTTGAAAGTTTGAGTGCCCTTTTACATGTGAACAATTTTTCAAGTATCTAGAGGCTCCAGTGTATATACTCTGTTAAATTTGCAAAAAATTAAATTTTGTCAAAAATCTGAATTGTAACAATATTGGCAAAAAAACTAGGCGACCGAGTTTCATGAAATTTGGTATGATGGTTTACCACACTTAAAAGTTATATTTGCCCAGATATGAAGTTTCTACATATAAAGAAGTATTTGAGAAGTAGAAAACTAGTTTTTTCCATTTTTTAGTTGTCTATTATATTTGCAATTATATTTTTTTTATTTGCAACCAGCTGTATTATGTTTTTGTCTTCCACGAAATTTTTCTAAAAACGAATAGCTTCCGAGCGAAAAGGAAAACCGCCTGGACTAAAAGCGATAAAAGTTCTTAAACTATATCTTGTTTATATAAACCTGTACTACGACTTTAACTTCTGTTATAAGATAAGACAAGCTTATGACACTCACATCACAGTTCATGTTCTTCAGTGTTAATCTCTATTGTATGTATATTCTTTATATGTATACACGACAAAGATTTCGAACAAGTAATTTTAATTGGGATATTTGCTCCTGTATGATTTATCAATAAGTAATATTATAGGGCCAACTGCCCAGCAAACGAATATAAACCAAAAAATATTAAAAGAAGAAAAGTTTACACTAAAAGTTTACAAGAAAACTTTACACTATACATACTAGGAAATATCCGTAATTTTCAGCTTACAAAAAAGGCAACAATTGAGGCAAAGTACCAAAGAACGCCTCAAGTCGCAAAATTAGTAAAAATTTAAATTTTGTCATTTACTATTAACGAATTTGGCATCTAATATCATCCGCTGATTTTGTATGCAATTTTGTTGTGGCCAATATAGTCCGCCACACGAAAGTTGAAAAACGACGTATGAGGAGGGAAGAGTAGTAAAATATGCAACAGAACATTCTCTCGATCTCAGAGAACAATGGATATTTGGCACCTTTGTGTAAATAACTATAGTACAAAAATAAGATAGGAATCTTTGCAATTAATTTATTAATAGAGAACGTGGTGACATTGGAATTTTTATCCCGCATTCTTTCCGTTGTTCAACTCGCGTGTGGCGGACTTTAGGTAACCAATCATATTATAGAAACAAACATTTTGTAGTAGTCCAGGACAATTAGCTTGAAACTCATTAAATCTTCCAAAAATCGACCTTTAGGCCAAACGACAAGGTGGAAATATATGGGGGCAAGCTGCAATAGTTTATTTATTCCCTTTGTTTTGATGTGTTGAATACTATACTAAATTTGCACGGTCTATCGATCCCGGATTTGGCCGCCATATTGGAAAATTTCACATCAAAATTAAATTTTGATTATTTTTTTAAAATAACGGTCTGGGTGGTATATTTAATGCAAAAACCAAAAATATTTAATTTAGGTGGCATTAATGTCATGGCATTAGGTGACATGTCATGATCTTTATGTCAAAACACTGTAGTGGAATGACAGATGCGTACAATATTTTTTTTTGCAGTAGTGCAATAAAGAACCAGTGTTTGCATTAAATATAGCTCAATAAAGTTTTGTTTTTTGCATGAACGTAGAAAAGTATTTATTGCACTCGACGTGTTGGCCACAATTTCCCGTCGCGTGCAATGAATATTTACTTTTTGCACTAGTTGCATAAATAACTATTAATGCAAAAACTAGTTCTTTATTGCACTAGTGCAAATTTTTATTGCACTCATCTGCCATTCTACTACAGTGTTTTGTGATAACGATCATGACATAAATATATTTATTATAAATAAAAATAAGTATAATGATACCTATTCATTATCCATTAACAGTGCAATTACTATATGGCCTCTAATGTTAAGATTACAGAATCACGCGCGGCTGTGTTAGAAGGTAGAAGCCTTATAAGCTACATGATAGCTTAATTATGTAATAGAATAATAATAGAACAACAGATAGCTTATGTCACCGTGTAGCATCGAGGGCTTGCTTTATTTCTCGTCAGGCGGCGTATCGCGTAGCTGGATTGGCGAAATCACTATTTTCAAATTTTGACACATTAATTTCAGCACTTGCAAAATATGAAAAATAAAATCGTAGTCGCGTGCTATTCGCACATATACAGGTTTCTATTGTTTCTAAATTGATGCAAAATATTGTTAAGAGGTGAATTTTCAGTAAAAATTAATAAATATATATATTTTTTTCAAAACCTCTTTCCTTTCGAGTTACAGCAAATTATGATAAAAAATAGTTTTTATTTATATTCCATTATGGAGGAATTTAGAAGAATAAAATTATGCTGACAACTTGCACCAATAAAATCACATTGTGACAGTTTTTGTAACCCTGAAATTTACAAATCACAAGGGGTAAAAAAGACCAACCCCTTTAATATATTTCATCAGAACTTTTAAAGCGTCGACATTTTTTTTTTAAATTTGGTATGCAAAGATCGTTTCAAAATGCAACTTTCTGTCTCTGGATTTTTTTCTTGAGTGACAGTTGTAACCTTTTTGTACTGGGTTACACCGAAATGTACTGGGTTACCTCGAAATATACTGGGTTACACAATCATGTCAAATTGCTGATGTATTTTCCATAAATCCATGTTGAAAAGGAGTTATTATATTATTGACTGATATGTAGTGGGTATTGTTATATAATGTTATTTCAAATAGTTTTCCAAAGTTGCACGAATAGAGAGAGATGGGTCTATAATTGTTTATTAGCCTAATATCACCAGATTTGTGAATGCGACCTATCAGGAAAAAAACGAATTTGAAAAGGGATGTGTATAATTAAATCTTTTTGTGAGAAACTATTAATTTTGCAAAGAAAACTCAAAGAGACAAAACAGTTGCAGATGTATGTATATGGGTCGGAGTGTAGTGGAAGGTAGTGTTACCCTCCCATTCCACCACAGCACTTGGGCATCATTAGGCCCTTTGTGCATTCCTCCTTTTTACTTGAGTACTTTTCTTCAAACCATCCTCTTTATTACGGGTGGCCTGGTGGCAAAGTCTCTACAATTTGTATGTATGAAAATATGGTTCTGAGTTACCGAGATTAATTACTCTGGTCCTCATTACCATTTATCTGGGACCACGCGTCCGCGGCAGATGTGTTGAGTGTTCCCAGGTCTCGGGCAGACGCCACAGTCCGGGCCCAAGCATGCCTAGGTCACCCATCCAAGTGCCACCAACGCCCGCCCAGCATAACATTGAAGATCTTACCGGTCAAGTCTAAGCGGCTAGGCGGTTCCATTCAGTCACCTTAGTCGCCTCTTACGACAGGTAGGAGGTACCCTGGGTCTATTCTACAATTGTGGCCCCGAACCCAGAGGGGAGAACAGTTGCAGATTAAAGCCACCTTTGCATATAAAAGTAAAGAAATGTCGACGCGTTAAAAAGTTCTGATGAAAAACATAATAGGGGTTTTTTATCACCTTGTAACAATATATCAGGGTTACAAAAACTGTCATTTCATTAGAGCAAGTCGTTTTCTAAATGTCACTATTCTATATTCTTCCAGGGAGAAAATAAATAAAAATATTTTTTCACCCCAATTAGATATGTATGATGATCCCCTTAATTTTTGGTGAAAATTCATATGTTAAAATCGGCCGTATCAATTCAGAAACGCCCTGTATACGTATGTTTGTACCAAAAGAAGTAAAAGTTAAGGCGATATTAATGACAATTTGGTAAAGGAACTATTTTTGGTCGTTTCGATAATAGCGTGTATGGAAACACTGACGCCTGATCGAGTCTACTCTCTAAAATTCAGAAACGCTATTCTCGTTGTTCGGAATTGTTTTTATTAATGTTAAAATCAACCACAACTCGTTTAATTTAAAAGGGTGGTTAGATGGATTCCTCAAAAAATGTAACAGGACGTTCGTTGAAATTGTGGTTATTTATTTAAGTTGAATAGGGGTAAAGAGCGATGGTACCGCTCGGCCCCCTCCTATCGAGGTCACATCTTCAGCCAAGAATATTGGCGCGATTGCAGTTGAAAAGTAAAACTTCATTGCGTGAACAAGAACAAGAGTGGTTAAGGGTAAAGAAAGGTAAAAAACGTTCAAACAAAATAATACGAACTCTTAATTTGCGCCTGCTCTTCATAAACATTGAAAATATGCGTAAAATCACAGATAACTTCTAGATAACTACATCGAATTTCCATTGTACTGATTTCGATAGTTTATTGCGCTTTATTCTCTAACATAAATAAACTGAGCCGTTATTTTTGAGGAATTTTGACAGATATGTCAAGGTTCAAGGTGTATCATTTCTGAATATGGTCTTATTCAGCTATCTTGGCGTGTACGTCATTACAATCATACGGATCAAATTAATGTGTTACACAGCAGCTCTCAACAGTTTTTTTGGGTTTCGATATTTACACAGCGAATTAATTTTTTCGATGTTATCGGTTAACATCGGCGTTTTTCGTTTTCATTGATGATTAACTTTATTCTATCGTCGACACAGTCAACACCCAGTACCTCAATCAAATACAATAACATTATTTTTATTGCTGCCTCCTATATGTTTAGAGTCGATGTATCAAATGATGTCAACATCGATATTTTAGAAAATTTGCGCAACCCTATTTCATAGGTATTGAATTGTTTCACTGAATATAGATAGCAGTCGTTACAGCGCCGAACACATAAATATAAAGCTAGAGCAGAAACATGGTGTTCATAGAAGAAAATTTCATCTCCATCATCGTCGTCATTATCATCATCTACAGATCTTGAACCTACATCTACAGATCTTGAAAGAAATTAATAAAATTAACGGTTTTTACCTTATCGTACCTTATCGTAACATACTTCATGTTCTCAATCTTTGTTTACAATGTCTTCAACATATCTAACACAATTTTCCCAAATTACATTGGCAATGGTAAGGTGGTAATCTCAATAGTTGTAAACCATGTTTTTTTAGAAGTTTATCTATGGCACATCTCGGGATCTGTTTATGCTGGTTGCATTGCATAAATTAAAAAGTGCAATTTTCAGATCATCTTTTGAAAATATTATGCTTTACAAGAAGGCCATTCTTTTAGTCTTGTTTTATTCCAGGAAGCAGTAGGAATTGGTTGTTCCAAATAACTATGGTAGGACGCATTATCCATCACCACCATCGAGGGCTCAGTAAGATTTGGAATCAGTTTTTCCGAAATCCGATTCCTAAAAGTATTTTGGTCCATTGAATCGTGGTAGTCCGCCGACTTTGACTTCGTAGAAAAAAGTAATGAAGTATTTTGTATGGATCCACGCCTAGTTCTAGCATGTAACACAACAAAACGCTTACAATTTCCTGTGTGGCCTGTTTTACAACCTTTTACACTGTTATCTTACCACGTTCTTTTAAATCCTCCTTTCGCAAAAACCCATATTTCGTCAAGGTACACAAATTAGGTCGGATATCCGTTTATAATTTCGTCGGATATCCTCTTATATTCTCGTAAAAAATCTATTCTCTTACTTGCGATGTGAAGTTGCTCACAAAGGACATGTCTGTTATTTTTCTTTGTAAAAGAAAAGCCAATATTCTTTAAAATACGCCACAGACTTGTATCCGAAATATCTAAGATAGCCTTTTGCTTCACTATTTCATTATCTGTTTTAATTGTAACATAATTTTTCTCTTCTTTCATAGTATACACAATATTACGAATTTCTGATTTAACTCCATCATGAACATCATTCGTTTTCAACTTACGTCTGTTGCGTTTTTTCTGGAATACTAAAGAGGTTTACCAGATGTACTCTCCCTTTAAACGGGTTATGCTTCTTAAACTTATTTTTAAGGCATCAGCAACTCTCGGGTGGACGGAAGATAATGACACGAAGGGTCCATTATTTTCTTTTTCGCTTTTGAAGTATTCTAGGTTTATTATGAATTGTCGGCTCTGTTTTTCAATACTACAGTTAGACATTATTTAATAGTTATTTAACGAACTAGCGTATTAATGACAGCCATTAATAATCGAGATATCTCGCTACGCTCGCCTTAATTGTCGAGATTATTAATCTCGTTTTAATATACGAGTTAGTTACAAAAATTTTCCATCGATTGTACTTTGAATGAAGTGGAGAAAATCTCATTTTAAATTTTTATTTAAGAAAACTAAGTACAATATCAATTATTCATTAATTATTATAAAGTATCACAAATCTGATTTGCGTTTGTAAATATTTATATTTACGTTAGAGACAGTGCAGTTATTAAAATTGAAGGAAGGCACAGACAGATAAATGATCAGTTTTATGATATTCTGAAATTAAATTTAAGTTTATGTCGTTATCTCGGATAATTGTTTCGGCGCTGGTAGAACTAGTATCAGGTTTTTGTGGCACAGAAGATTTTTTTAGCCATGTCAACTTTATTTTGTACTGAATTTTCAATATATCCTTCTGCAACAGCAGTGGATTCACTAAAATCGTTTATTAATAGAATATCATGCATTAATAGGGGTCATTAATAAACGATTTTGTATACATTAATTAATCTCGTAAATACACGGTCGACGGAAAAATATATTAATATGTAGAACTGTCAATGTGACTTTAAATTTGACTTTTAAAATAATAAATTGTTTTCAAATATTTTCTCTGACAGTTTCCGAAAAATCTAAGTAAGACATGCGTTAGTGCTTAACATGGCGAAATTGTATTATACTCTATGAGACGTCAGTCGTTTATTGCATCAACATACGTCGCGTGCTGATGCTCCTTTGACCAAATTAAAAAAATGATAAATGATAAAAAATGATAAATTGACCAAAAACAACAAACGTAACGCATAAATTGATGCATACACACGCCAAGATAGCTGAAAAAGACTATAGCATTTTTTATATTTTAACAATTAAAAAAACTGTTGAAAATTAAAATATAAATGGCTGGTTAATTTTAACGGATGTAAATGGGAATAGACCCGTATAGAATTTTATAATTTTGTGAATTAAATTAAGGGACGTAACATTCTCACACATGATGTGACAAAGGGACTGGACTATAAACGGTTTATATGTAGTTGTCTTAATTCATTACTTACTTCCTTGGCAGATCGTGGATCAGATACACAACTGAAGATGATATCCGAGTTTTGCATGATGTCGTAAGGCGTAGTGTATATATTTACAAGACCAGCTTTGATAGAATCGGCCTGCTCCTTGATGTCCTCACACTGAAAAAGACAAAATTAATTATCAGAAAATATACATTTACATGTAACGAAGCCGTAATCGTTTATTTTTATCTCTATTACGTTTTTTTGTACACAATACAGGTCTTATATTCAGATATACAATCCTGGATTATCCGCTTAAATAATGTGCTATAGGCTATTTGTTGATGAATTTATATCTATATTAGTGGATACATATTCTGATTCTTTTATCTCGCATACATTTTTAAAACAAAAATTTACATAAATTGTATAGAATACGTGCTACTGAAAGTGTAGATTGGTGTTACAAGAAATAGTTATTTACATTACAAGCTGCGAAAGCTTACTTTTAGGTGCGAGGTGTATTTAAATAGCCGAGGCGAGGCGAAGCGTATCTGAGGCTATTTGAATACCTCCGAGCTAAAGGGGCTTTGCAGCGTGTAATGTATTAAAATTTTCATTCTTCCCTCGATTTTATATAAAATACATAATTTAAAGATGCTGAAAATCCTCTGTAGACTGTGATAAAATAGTTGATAAGTATAAACGTCTTTTAAGTTTAATATTCGACTAGAAATTAGTCTAGAAGACCGTTACAATCAAGTCTATGAAAATTTCATCAAATAGTGTACAACGAAAGATGTGTCCACAATAACGGAAGATGTATTATTGGTATCTTTCTCAGAAAAATCAAAAACATTGTCCCCTGCTGCATTATGGTCAGAACACTCAATGTTGAAATTGACTATTTCATTAAATAAGAGCCAAGATATTTTGAAATTTGGCCCCTTGCAAGCATTCATAAAAAGGAAAAATGACGGATAGCAACCTCGAAAATCTCAGGTATTTACAAGGGATGATATATCAAAGTTCTGGTTAGAAGCTCCTGATGAAATATATTTAATGAAAAAAGTGGTAGTGATTTTTGGAGTAGCTGGGGCATGCCGAACTGACGAGTTATATAATCAAAAAGTGAAGGACGTTAAGTATAAAAATTGTGTTATGTACAGTTCATTCAATATGTATGTATAGTTAACTGACCCCATATAAGATACCGCGAAGTTGCCACATGTAATTCTCAATTTTCTCAGTATTCAATTAAAATATCAAATTCCACAATACTATATTAAAGTTGTATATATTATTTATGAATGTTACTAAATAATAATTGTGCACACAATAATATATTATAGGCCAAGATGTTACGTTTTTACATTTATTTTCGTCTACTTTAAATATGGCAATTACGTAAACATATAGTTATAGTTAAAAGCGGCAACGCCGATCCACGACCTTTCCAATAACGAATATTCGAGCAGTATATCTCTTTTTAACTTATTGGAATCGTATCTCTCGGATCGGGATCGGATTCTCGGATCGAATAGGATCAGGTTCGCATATCTTACAGTGGCGTGTTCGCGGGAATTGCTAATATATTATTTATATACCTACCTATGTAGGTATACATCGCTACGAGAGTTGAAATAACAGAGTATGGCGATAACAAACATGTTTGTTCGTTTCGTATGAAACCTGAAAAACGTAGATTTCTAGCAGACCTCGCTTTATTTACGAGATAGGAAAGGCATGTTAAAAAAATTTAAGGAAAATATTATTTTACGGCAAAAATGGATAGTGGGTGTTGGAGCAGAGCCGACTTTAACAAAACAAGTTGATTTATGGGCTGCTCGAAGTAGGTACTGACGTGTACTGAGGTAGGTAGGTACCTATTACATCCTCCACTTAAGACATTTCTCAAATAATTTTATCCAAAAAATATTCCAGTGCTTGAGGCCGCTAGGTTATAAATGCTAAATGTAACGATATAAGTTAGGTTTTTTATTGGGATTTACAAAACTGAAAACGCTCTCTGGTTTATTACATAAGTAGGTACCTATTGTCCATTGACTTTATTTTTATGTAGGTACCTACCATCCTAGATCACAAATTAATAATTTACATCAGTGGGCAAAATTAAAAGTTCTATAGACTGTTTATAAAATTATAACCGTGTACCTAGCTAGCCACAAAAGAAAGGAAAATTTTCAATGACTGTAAAATACCTCAAGGTCAGTTTCTAATTTTGCTTGGCTGTAAAAAGTGTGTGTATTGGAAATCGCTTTGCGATGAGAAGCTGGTAGGTAGGTATGTATTGCATTTGTAATGATTTTTAAAAATGTGTTGAATTTAGTCTCGGTTTAGTTATGTAGGTACCTATTAACAAACAAGCTCTGATCTTTGTCAAAGCTTGTCTGTAAATAATCTTTGTCTTTGTTGAGTGTTAACGATTTGGTAGATTAGGTAGGTACCTACTTACACAATAAATATGATTGTATTTCAATCGCAAGTATATTTATTTTATTTTTCCGTTTTAAAGTTTATTTTTCTCGACTACTTAGCTGCTTTGTACATATTTATTTTTCTTACTTGTGGGAAATATGGCTACTGGCGAACCACCCACTAAAAAATGGTAACGCTGAAAGCAATACTTCATGAGTGGTGTTGAAAATATGCATATAAAAACCTTCTACTTTCACCCCTCTAAGAAAAAAAAATGTCTACGCCAATGCAAAATATTGTGTAGGTCAGGGTTGCCGGTGGTTCAACTATACATACATATTGTACGAACTGTAGTGCAGATTCTTACTACAAAAAATAATGTGCAAAGATTTGCCGTAACAGAAGATTGGGTAACGTATGTTAATCGTTATATGCAACTCCGACCACAAAAGGCTCAAGATGACCGCTTCTTTTATCAGTATGACCGTGGCAGATGTGTAAATGAGATGGTTGGAAAGCATACAATTTCAAAAATTCCGTTCGACATAGCTAAATTTCTTAAAATTTCCAACCCAAGTCAGTACGGTCACTCGTTTCGAAGAACGTCCTCTACATTACTAGCAAATGCCCCAGGTGTGGACATTTTAGATATGAAAAGGCACGGGGGTTGGAAGACGTCAGAAGTAGCGGACATATAGCAGATTCAGTGACCCAAAAAATAATAGTTGCTCAAAAAATCATCCCCGAAAAATCAATATCTATTCAGCAAAGCAAACATTCAGAAATAGAATTTAATGGTCATGTTGCGCAAATCAACAAACAAGTCAATATTTCCAGTGACGTTGCTTGAGTGAACAGGATTTCAATCAACAGTTGCCGTTAAATCTTTCAGGAACATACAACAATTGTAATTTTACATTTAATTTCCACTCTAAATAAACATTTGACGTTTTTATTTGTTTTAATTGTTTCCTATGAGAAAAAAATTCACTGAACAGGATTTCAATCAACAGTTGCCGTTAAATCTTTCAGGAACATACAACAATTGTAATTTTACATTTAATTTCCACTCTAAATAAACATTTGACGTTTTTATTTGTTTTAATTGTTTCCTATGAGAAAAAAATTCACAACACAAATTCTCATAGGAACTGCATGTAGCATTCTTGAACGCTCCCCGAATCTTATTTCGTTTGAGAACCAGAAGTAGACGTATGTCGTATTACTTATCATTAATTTTCTGTCTCGGCCAATAGGAAACCTGGAATAGGCAACCCACGCAAGTCACGCATGGTTTTGACAGTTAGTTGTCATGTTATGAAGTGTCCTGCTTTCGTTCATTTTACTTAAGTATTTGTGACTCTTTTCTGTTAATTTTTTGTAAATTTGACCTAAACAATTAAATTATTATTTGTAAACAATAGGTACAAATTAAGTGTGACCAGTGCAATAAAGAATTATATTAAAATATGGCGAACAAGGAGAACAAACGGCAATTTGTAACCGAACCTCAAAAAAGGGTATTAATTAAGAAGGTGAACCAGAATTAATTGTTTAGATAGTCTGAAATGTTTAATGAAAAGGCGATCCGAAAGTGAAACAAATGGATCGAATTTAACCATTCGTTGTCTTAGTTGTAGGGCTGCTTCTTCAGCTTCTTCCAGTTGTAAAAATAACAATAACTGCAAATATTGAGTTTCTTCGCCTTCCATGTTTGTTTTTTTTCACAATTATATTAATATAAACAATTTATAGTATTATTATCTTCAAATTACACATTACCTACATAAACTCAAACACACACAGAACGTCGCACAGCAGTCAGAGAATAAAAACATAAAAAGTGAGGTTAGAAACACTAATTTTCCCTTACGAATTTACTAATTCCCCATGAAAGTAGGACGGGAATAATTTCTCGGAGTTTTGTGAGAAAAAATTCTCAGGAGAACTTTCAAGAATGGCAAAAGAAGGTTCTCATGAGATATGACGTCATTTTCGTCGGGGAAAAAATTCTCATTGTTTCAAGAATCGGGCACGAAAGTTCATACTTAGCAACCGATAACCTAGTATGTTTTACTTTCGCTTTCGCTATGCCTATTTAAAACAGAAAAGTATACTTTCGTAGGGGGGGAGAATGAAAATATAATTACATTGATATCGGATACTTTTATGCAAATTCCTTTGCTACATTTTTGTTTAGTTTTTAGTCCATTTTAGTTTAGTAAGTCGGAATATTACCTAACATGCCTTGACCTACATCCGTATTGTGCCCCTATAATAACCTGGTCGAACGAGGCAGCAATATCGACACGATATATAAATCGACGAAAATGAACAAACAGAAACCGTACCTATTCTAAGAGTTGAGTATCAAATGGGACGTAGGTATTTTGCCTTTGAACTAGAATTATTGAATTTGTATAAATAGTTATAATCGACCTCAATTATTTAGTTATGCAGCTTCGTTAATAAAATACGATGCCCAAAGACTTGACAGACTACACCAGTAAAAATAAGAGACTGTAATTTGTGTATTTTTTTACCTGAAATATTTATTACAAATGAATTTTTTTTTCTTCGTGGGTATTGAAATGGACCCTATCCCCTATTTAGTTAATAAAATTGCGATGGCGTGACCTCTGTTTTGTTTAAAGACGAGATACCGATTTTTAAATAGCAAGTGGTTAGGGTATAAGCAGGCACTAGGAAAGACGTGGTGCGGGGTGGTTTAGATAAGTCGGGATATAGGGAGACGAGGGATGGCATATGGGAAAGCAAGCAGGTAGTTGGACTCTGGTGTGTGTTAGTGCTTGACGTCAAATTTCCCAGGTTAGTAAATATATTTAATTTGTAATGTTTATTATTAAATTTGTTATCTCGAGAATTACCGTCATCATTTTATTAAACTTGTCTGTGTTATATTTTTTGTACTACGAATAATTATGATACGTTATACATAAACTATGCACATTTTACTTGTTTATTTAGTGTGTTCAGCTCATTCTGTTTTAAGATTATTTTATTTTATTCAGTTCGATCTAAGTAATGTTGTTGACCTTTTTGTTCCATTCATGACTACGAGTAGGTTTTTCATACATGGGTTTTGCTTATAACAGTGACCTAATTGCCGCTTATTGTATGAGATGATAAATGTTTGTGCCTTGTTGAATTTATTAACACATTTCCCCCGTGCCTGGGTGAACACGCTAGTAGCCTCCCGTATGGGACCCTCGTTTTTGCACCAAAACCTTACAACTACTAGCTGAGTTGCCTCCCGTATGGGACCTCAGTACCTTCTGACGAAAGTCGGCTAACTAACAACAAACTCTTCAGTTTTGTATCTTGAGAATGATTGTAGGTTAAAACACAAGTATGGGGACCTATGTAAGTTTTCATTTTACTTTCACCTAAATGTCCAACAGCATTATTGCGATTCTTTTGAATAGAGATCGAGGGTTTCTCTGCCGTGCTCTTTCCCCTCGTGAATTCAAGGCTGAGTACGGCATTAATTTATTTTATATTGTTCATAAATTTAATACCTGGTGTATTAAAATGCTTAGGCTTTTCTTTTTCATCTCAAAACTCCCGCTTTTCGTTAGTAACCAGTTCATCTCGGACAGGGTAATTTAAATTAAATACAACGTAGGGTAGGTATTTTTCCCTTTTGACGATCACGTATCCCGGCCATGTGTTTCTCTGATTATTATGTTGAACCGACCCGGGTTGCTTACATTACAGTATGTTATGCTTGCAGCTTGTCTTCAGGCATAGCAGCCAAATGCAACCCGGGCTTGTAGCTTATGAAATAACGATATTTTTTTATTTGAAACATTTTATCATAAAATGCATAGTACCTCAGGAAAGGACTCGTAACATCAATCATGAAAGTAAAAATACCTATAAGTGTAATTGACTTTGACAATTGGTCCAGATTAACAGCTACAAATGCAATGTTCTTAAATAATGTTCTAGCTCTTTTAGAACGTGAGGAGCGATCATGCAAAAAATAGTATAAGCATCACGAACCGTTCTCCGCTAAACTTGTGTTCGAACGGTAAATTAGCCTTACCGTTCTTAATACTTAATATACTATTGTTCACAAAACACTTACATTACATTAGTATAGTTTTATATACGGCCATTGATTCGTTATATTTCAAGGTATACGTATGCATGCAAAATTTCAAACCAAAGTAGCTGTTACAAACAGAAATATCTATAGTATGGGAGTAATTGTAATTAATAACGTGCATTTTTCCACATTTCACGATTCCAAATCAAATAATAATTCCATAATAATTCGACAGGTCATTTTCACAGAACAACGTGACTTCGGTTCTTGTATATGTTCGCGAGTCATATGGGATATTATAGCCACTACTATTTAGCATATTTCGAGAGGCTTGCGCTCCAGCTAGAGCACTCGACATTGTTTTTTGTTTATTTTGAACATACGGAATATTTTTCGCGTATTAACTTGTGTACTAAGTTGTAACGAAATTCCGCAGTTATCTTATCGAGGGCAGATTAAAAGAAACAGTGGTAATTGAAAACAATTAGATAACCACATGTTTGAACACTATTTACATCCATTTCTTATGTAGTGACGAGGGGTGTAGAAGTAGGATGCGAAAAAAAATACCGTATACAGTTTATCAATCATTAAAGAAAATAAAATACTCCTAAATAGGTTAATGGCAATAATTGGATAACATTATGTGATAACCAATGTTTATAAATCTAACTTAAAATAATCGGGGTCATTTGGTATGTGATTAGAAATATTATGTAGATATAAAATTTAGCAAAATATTATTTAAATATAATGTAAAATGCTTCTATATGTATACGATGGTTATCACTGTATTAATTTTCCCGAAGTCAGTATTTATATAAAAGTGTAAATACTTAAGGAACATGAGCGTATTTATTTACATAAAAAATATAACTTTGCATACATTATGGTTATTGAAGTACATACCATGCCTTTGCCTCTAATAACAAAAAAAAGCATACAGGAAGCAAGATCAAAAATAGCTAAGAAAATTAAAATCAATGCAAAACTAGACAATCTACCATCAACAATAATCGATCAACCAAAACAAAAAAAAAGACAGGAGACAATGGTAAAACCATAGAAACATAGAAGAAACAATTAGGCATCTTCAGCATTAACATAAAACCAGAAAAAATAAATCAACAGCAGGTAAGTAAACACTTAACAACGCCCAAAGAAATTTGCATAAAACATAAAAATTGCCAAATCAAAAAGCCCCGGGATGCGACGAGATAGATAATATCCTGCTAAAGAATCGAGGAAAGCAATAGTCCAAATTACTTACGTAGTAAACGCCATACTAAAATATCAATACTTTCCCAAAAAATGGAAACACGCAGTAATAATCCCTATACCCAAACCCAGCAAAAATTCCACCCTACCTGAATCATACAGACCCATCTCCCTAATCCCTACCCTCTCAAAACTCACAGAAAGGATCATCCTGCAGAGCATAGCAGTAAAATCGTCTGATACTTAGCTCGTTAAATGATAATATGATAATAATTATTATATACATAATTGGATATCTTTTACCCAAATAATTGTTCTTTAAATTATTTGTAATTATAATTATACTTATAATTATAATAATTTGGATTAGGCATATATGTAGTACCTATGTAACATCTGAATATTTTGTACCTACCAGATATATAGACCGGGAGGTAGATTTTCAGACGTAATTTTATCCAGTATGCCTTTTTGAGGGTATTATCATATGCATATTCTGACGATAATAAATGATAAATTAAATAATTATCTCGGGGACGGGGATATATTTTCCTCATATACCTACCTAGGCATTATCTTCATATATTATCCTAGCACACCATGTATAATATACTTCTTAATGGCAGCCTGCTAATTAATTGTTTAAATGCAAGCACACCTAACCGTGATATTCTACCTATACCTACATACACGTCTCTATGTTCTACCTGGTAAAAATAAAAAAAATATAGGTGCTAGGTATGTTTACTTTTTACTAAGAAATTATCTGTCAGATCGTACCTAGAATGCTTTTTGTTTTTTTTTAGTAGATCGCAATACGTGGGCATTGCGCGTGAAAATAAAACACTTGATCTATTTTTATCAAAATCCGTAGGATTTATATTTAGAAAAATGTACACAGGCGAGTGAGTATCCACTCTACGTAGGTAGGTACGTAGATAATAATCTGGCAATCTAGATACCTACCTAAATAACAAATCTAGATGCATACTAGTAATTAGGTACCTATACCTATTTTATATTTACCTCTATAGGTACCTACGTACCTGCTACCTACCTAGGTAGATACCTTCTACCTATGTATACCTACATTACACATTACCTACCTACCTATTTATACCTATTTTTACACCTGTATTGTACAATCAAATTGTACTTGTAGGTAGGTACCTACCCAGGTAGCAAATACCTATATTTTAATCATGACAGCTATTTTTGTAGGTACAGCTGATTTGATTTGGCTGATATCACTTTATCTGTGTCTGAAAAATTGTGGACCGTGGAATCACAATCTTAAATAACCTTCTGGCAACAAAGAAAGAAAGTCATAATCGATTCACCATAAATTCAAGCAATCTCATAGACTTAAAATGGACGTAGGTAGGTATTTCTCTAACATAACGTAGGTATCCATCAATTATCACCTAATGCCTATGTAGAATTATATTGCGATAAAATGATAATGATGGTCTGTATGGTTTTTGGCTGGGGACTCGGGGGTCTTGCAATAATTATAATTTATAATTATTTATTTGGCCTAGGTACAAGATTCAAGATATCGCGAAAGAGGCGACCACACCTCGACAATCGTTAAATGGACTCGTCTACGCATTTTCCCACTCACTCGAGTCAGGATAGAACAGCTGGAGCACGATTTCTGTCCCAACAGCGCACCGTCGTCGCCGAGCCGTTTTCATTCGTAATTCCTACTATGTAGTTAACAGTGACTAGTTGAAAAAAGGCAGTGTTTGCGAAATAATATGTGTTTTTAATACATTGTTTCGTCATTTGTGCCACATTTAGTGTTTACTGTGAGGTGCACGTGGTGAAGAAATCAATAAATAGCCTACTACACAACGGCAGTGACAGTGTTTTTATTTACATAAGTAGTCCAAGAAATGGCTGGTTAGTATGAGATACAGTTGTTTTTCATACAGTCCCTTAGCTACCTGTAAATCTGTACTTGAGTAGATAGGTAGATAAATAGAAAAAATATAAGGGTATTTATAGTTGGGACCGTTGCGATATTACCGAAGCTTTTAATTACAAAGAAAGCAGGGCTGTGGGCAAAATGATTAATCTAAAAGCTTCGTGACTGTGCTATTAACTAAGCCTATCGTTATATCACGACCATAAAAAAATGCCGACATTTGGTTATTATTTAAAAAACGGAGAAATAGGTATATATAAATATAATCAACCAATTATTTTCAGTAAAATATTTCCTGAAAAGTACCTAGGTATTATTACCCTTTCATTTCAATGAATTTTTCTGTCAAAATTTGCTATTTGTTATAAGATTTTGTACGTTAGATACCTACCTAGGTGATGCAAAATTATGTATTTATGTACCTAATGATATTGCAGCTATTCATAGAATAAGTAATAGGTAGGTAATTACAATAAGAACTTGACCAATAGAAAGTTAATATTCCTTAAATTGTGAGCCTGTCGAGAGACTAATAATAAGGAACCATTTCCAATACGCAATGTTGCACGAGTATGTATATAGGTAAAGTGTGTCGACACTAACCACTTGCAAAAACAAAACTGCATACCTAATATTAACATTTATTTAAAGTAATACCTGTAATAATATTAGTTGTGATTATTTTATTAGGCAACATGAAATAAAAGTAACCCACGTAACGTCGATTTGTACGAATAAAAACCAATCCAATGTAGAGATGGTGGATCGTGGTTGGGCTAGCATATTATTTACTTTTTATACTAGGTAGGTAGGTACCTACAAGTTTTATTAAAAATATATTTTCTAGCTCAAGATTTATAATAAACATCACAATATTTCCGTACCTATATAAAAAAGGTTCAGTACTTATTGTAGGTCAATCGACTTTTGTTAACACTTGATTTTTAGGTGACTCTTTGCAAAGGAATGTAAACTAATCTGCTAATACGCGAAAATACCAACATCTCTACGCAATAATCTGTCTAGGTACTTACATCCCATCGCTAACAATGAAACGTGGGAGCTAAAAATATTCAAACAAATAAATAATAAATGTATTTGCAATGTGAAATTTGCGATAAACGGATGTGATGCACAGAGACACATTGTATGCAATACATTTGCCTGCAAGGAACGTTCATAGGCCTTTATATAAGTACCATTCACCGCGGTCGATGAATTTAAAGCGAATCTTGAAGGAAACTAGTAGGCATTGCAATGAAACGATGTGGCCGTGATGCGTCTATTTTATAATCTTGAATAAACGGAGGAAACTATTATTTTTGTCGTTATCTGGACACAACAAACACGGCCTCAAGCTGGTATTATCGGCACGGCCTAAAATGTGATTCCTTCGAAATACGTAATCGATAAAATATAAGTTTAAAACAAAGTCACTTTTTAATACGACATATTCAGCAGTTAATTTTAAAAAAATACTTCCTGTGTACCTATATGACACAAGGTTTTGCAATATTTCTATGTTGCTTTTTATATACTTTATCAACGTCAACAAAATTAATAGATGTAAGACTATGATATAAGGCTTTATCTCGCTATAATACTTTAAGCTGAAGTTGACAACTGCTATAAATGTAAGAAAAATGACAGAAAACATTATTAATTTGCATTAATAATATTCTGCACAGCGATCATCGCAAAGGTCGGAGTCCTTTGCATATCACCTTCTATAATTTGTTTATGATAAATCATTATTTTTCTTCAACCATAAAAGTGGATAAATATTTCCCTCTGGTGAATTATTTATATTATTATACTGGTAATCAGAGCT
>CAXKVY010001164.1:0-113926 GCA_964058915.1 Tetropium fuscum | reverse complement strand
AATTTATCATGGGCCGTATATGTCGAGACAACGTCCGAGTAAACGCGACCACGATCGAACATGTTAAGGATATAAATAATATGATATGTAATGATTGCAAAAATATATGATGCAAAAAGACTATTGATGAAACTTTAAAGACATTATTTTTTTAACATTCAAATGCGGCATTTGTTTAAACAAATCATATATTGTAGTGGTTTAAATTCAGATGCGTCCCTATTATTTAAAACAAAATGTATCGAATCCAAGCCTCTTCGACTGCTTGACGTATATTTGTTTGTTTATCTATTTGTTTCAAATCTTCAAACCGCCTGTTCAACGACTTCCCGATGAGCTAGAGACTTGGAATTTGATAGGTGTATCGTGTTCCGGTGACAACACAATTTAATACTTTGTTTACTACAAAAAATCAAAATGGCGGACTTTCCTATTTATAAACCGATTTGCCTCAAATTTTAAACTTTGAAGTTTTCAAGGCCAAAGTCAATACAATTTTTGACTAAAAAGGTGTTCTGAGGTGTTTAAGGCCACTATACAATTTTTGATTCAAACTTAATAGTCAAATTTCAGACTATCCTATTAATTAACCGATTTGTCTCAAACTTGAAACTTAGCGGTGTTTAAGATAACTCAATACAATTTTTGATTAGATAACTCACTACAATTATTGCCTCAAACTTAAAAAAAATCAAAATGGCAGATCCAACATGGCGGGCTATCCGATTTATGAACCGATTTATCTCAAACTTGAAACTTTGCGGTGTTTACTCAATACAATTTTTAATATAAACCTTAAAAAATCAAAATGGCGGATACAAAGGTGGGCTGACATATTTATGAACCGATTTGTCTCAAACTTGAAACTTTGCGTTGTTTAAGGGCACTCAATACAATTTTTGAATCAAATAAATCAAAATTACTTAAGCAGGAAAATATAAATTTACAATTAGTATCTATAAAAATTACCTATTTAAATAATATTTGTGGAATACTCTTTAAATTACTCGCTTTGTTAAAAATTGGCATATGAAAATTTGACAATGAAAAAGTAAGTGCTTTTGTTTATTTTTTTTGTTGTTGTTTTCGTAGCATCAAGTGCCAGCCCCACCTGAACCTGAGATATCTGGGTGGTTTCAGAACCAATTGCTACTGATTTTCTAACTGAAAATGAGCCCCTTCTTGAACAAAATGCAGGTGAAACCGTCGCATAGTGTTCCATCTGACATATTTGCCAAGAGTCCGAAAGTGTTTCATTACCAAAATCACCGAAAAATATAAATGGAGACTTACTTAGAATTACATTCTGATACAGAATCATATCCTAAATATCCAGCCCCTTGACCTGCACAATTTACTGAAAAATTTCGTCAATACATAGGTACCTTCAAACCGGCTTGGTGGATCAAAAGTCTTGGCCAATGTGGATGTGTAATATATTTATACTATGAGCTAATAGCGTTTAACCGCATTAAATCTACGATAAGACAAAAATTTTCTTACAAGAGAGAAATTGAAAAGTTTTCAGATATAATATCGAAACGTAAAATAATAGGTCTTTTATATATCGAATAACTTGTACATAATTTGATTTGAATTATCAATTAGCTAATCAGAGGATTTATGTTATACAAGAGCGCAAGATTATTTGTATTGTAAAATACTATATGGTTCATGTAAAATATTTATTTACAATCATGTTCGTTTGTTCGTATGTTATAAAATTATTTTTCGTTTATTAATAGAATTCACTTATAAAGAAAAAGTTTTTTCGTATGCAAATTTTACAAGAAAATCAACAAAACTGCATTGTTTAAAGATTAATTTTAGAAGGGGGCGGGGGCCCCGAATTTGTAGTGGGCCTAGGATTAAACGACTTTTAGCCTTTAATCCGGCACTGAAATTAACCGTTAATTGCTCACGTTTTGGACGGTAAGAGGACCATCAAATGCGACGAAAATTATTGTTAATAGCAGAGATCATGATATCCATCATAAGATGACATGTTGCGTGGTCCCAAATGACGGTCTCTGATGATAGTTGTAGCAGTGGCGGCTCGTGACTTTTTCGAATGGGACAGCTCTGGGAGTAGGGGGAGTATGGGAGTAAAAATTAGTAATTTTTTTTTTGGATTGTCACAATGTCTGGCTGGTCATTATCCAAATGGAATATTAACAAGTACAATAATGCCTATAGACATCAATTAATGTACCGCCAGCATTAATATAATACCCATACTTATTAAATAATGCAGCAAATCATAACTTCGATTCCCGCTAAATTTACGTAGAAGGAAACTGAAAATAACACGTAAGGAAACAGTTAGTTTAGTATTCCTGATGCGATATCGGTAGCCCTCGCGTCAGCCTCTAATCCTATATATTCCTCCCATCCCATCCCGAATGTAAGTTAAGCGAGATTGTAAAGTTGGGTTTTCTAAAAAATACGAAACCAAATGAAATGCTGTAGTTTTTAAATTTAGGTCTTAAATATCTCGAAAATAGTTAAGCTATATATGCCAAAATGGATTTCATCCTCTTATCTTTACTTCGTTACTTAACAGTTTGTCGATTAATATTAATAAAAATAATAAAAGCTTATTAATGCTCGAAAATTCGCATCTTAGCTAAATTTAAACGAGTTACTCATCTATCTCTTACCGTTTTCAAAATCCCCATGGTGATCCTCGAATTTTAATCACCCAGTATATTAACATCGATAAATTATATCGATGCACTTTTGTATACATTATATCGATCCATTCCGGTATCAATATATCTATAATTTTTTCCAACCCTTATTTCGGGCCTACTATTAATGAATTAATGTATATCAGGTGATTAGGATAATGTTTTTTAATTATCAATTGATTCAAAATTTGTTAATTAGTTGATGTTCACTAAGCACACAATCAATGTATAGTTTGTAACATCGAAATATGAGATATAAAAACCCGAGCAAAAACCCCTCATTATATCGATCCCTTCGCTCCTGCTACCGCATTTTTAACAGCGTTGTCAAGTATAACCGATTTCAAGGAATTTAAGGAAAAAAAATGAGTTTATATACATCGCCCATCACATTATGAGATTATTACAAAAAATTTAAATCAGCTGATCTCTAAAATGCTTTCAAAGCTCATCTATCTAAATCTAAACGTCTGATTTATGAGGCTTATAGAATATTTATAAAGGATTCTGAGCGATCATTATCTGGTAATCCCAAAAAGTTTTGGAACTTTATTAATAAAAAGAAAGGTTTCTCACGTATCCCTTCTGTAATGTTCTATAACGACAGTGAACTCTCCAGTCCTACTGATATCGTTAATGCGTTCGGTGACTACTTTAACAGCGTCTTCATTCAATCACAACCAGTTAACCCATCTGAGTATTTACTCAATATGTCTCTGAGGTTTTGGATAATAGAGGACAGGTCGATGTCGTCTATACGGACTTCCAAAAAGCATTTGATCAGATTGACCTTAACATACTCCTTTTGAAACAAGAAAGTATTGGTTTTTCTGAAGCATTGATTAAATTATTCACCTCCTACTTAAGCGATTGACACTTTATGGTCAGATATCAAAATTTCAATTCAATATCATTTTCTCCAACTTCGGGAGGTCCACAAGGTTCCAATCTGGGTCCCATATTGTTTTTATTCGTTATTAATGATCTTCCTGAAGTCACTACTTGTGAGCATTTGTTATTTGCCGATGATTTTAAACTCTACTCTGAAATTAAATATTCTACAGATTCCATCTATCTTCAAGACTGCATTAAGAGAATGTCTTCATGGTGTGAGACAAATCATCTTAAACTAAATATAGCTAAATGTAACGTTATCATGGGGCATCTCATTAACCTTCTCTGGGATGTGGCCCACTCGCCGAATAATCTCTTTCAATTCCATTGGTATATTCTCCATTTGGACACGTCTGAATAATTGATCTCTTATTAGTTCTTGTCCCATATTGATGAGAAACTTTGGATGTGACATGTTAGATTCTGGATTGGCACTATTATACAGAATATTGGCATTAATTCCAGCTATATCCATGATTCTGAAAAAAATTGCTCGTGGCCACCTTTTAGTACGTCTTCTAACTTTATAGTTTGCACACGTTTGGTCCAACACATTAACTCCTACTTTAGTGAGGTTATAGAAGTCAATTATATCTGGAAGATTATTTGTTCTTTCCAATATTTTGCTGTTATGGTGAAGACTGGAGATAAGGCAAACTGACCAATTTTTTTTAGGTACATATGATACTAGGGACACATCTTTTGTGAAGCCAACTAGGGAGGAATAAACCTCTCGTTGCTTATTGGGAAGAAACTCCTTAGGTAGATCTCTTTTGTTTTTTTCATAGTACCAACGTAGGTTTCATAGTACCAACGTAGAGTTTTTGCTTTTGTAGCTCTTCGACCAGCTCCAGCGAAGCAAACCAATTGTCGCTTGTCACATTACGGTTGGAATTTACTATTGGTGCAACAAGGGAAAGTACATTGAGCGTTGGAATACCTAGTTTCCTAGGATTATACCGACTGTCTTGTTTACCTGTATAAACAAAACCGTTTATAAAGTAATGCGTGCGAGCGTCACAAAGACACATTACTTTCAGGCCATACTTCTCAGGCTTACTTTTCATGTACATTCTAAATCTACACTTTGCTCTGAAATCAACTAACATTTCGTCCACAGTCAAAAGAAATCTGAACCTCTTTGCCGTCATAACCGAACGAAAAATATCACGGCCTGTTCCATCTGTAGCAAAAAGTGAATTTATATCTTCATTGTTTGACGTGAATACTCCAGCCAAGTACAGAAGACTCATAAATGCTAACATTTTAGTTTTATCCGTATGGTTTACAAACTGACACGTCAAAGCTCTATCGCCATAATATGTTTGGAAATCGGTTATTTTCTCGTTTGTTCGATCAACAATCTGATCAAGCATGGGTTCCTCTATTAGCAGCTTGAGAGCTTCAGAAGGGGTTGTGGGCTTCTTTATTCGTGCTGGTCCAGAAAGCCCTGGAAGGTGAGATACAATATTTGATGCACGAGTGCGACTCGAAGCAGGAACACGCTTTGCACATTTCTTTCGGTTTTTTCCATAATATTAACCTCTTGCTGCATTAGCCTCAACATTAGACTCGTCATCACTGTTGCTGACACTACTGTCAATAGCATCTGTATCTGGTTCAGCTTGATCGATGTTTACATCCTCACTGTGCCGGTCTCTATGCGCAATCCGTTGTTCTCCGGTATTTGGGTCATCAAATCGTAGAGCTGTCAAAAGAAATCTGAACCTCTTTGCCGTCATAACCGAACAAAAAATATCACAGCCTGTTCCATCTGTAGCAAAAAGTGAATTTATATCTTCATTGTTTGACGTGAATACTCCAGCCAAGTACAGAGGACTCATAAATGCTAACATTTCAGTTTTATCAGTATGGTTTACAAACTGACACGTCAAAGCTCTATCGACATAATATGTTTGGAAATCGGTTATTTTCTCGTTTGTTCGATCAATAATCTGATCAAGCATGGGTTCCTCTATTAGCAGCTTGAGAGCTTCAGAAGGGGTTGTGGGCTTATTTATTCGTGCTGGTCCAGAAAGCCCTGGAAGGTGAGATACAATATTTGATGCACGAGTGCGACTCGAAGCAGGTACACGATTTGCACATTTCTTTCGGTTTTTCCATAATATTAACCTCTTGCTGCATTAGCCTCAATACTAGACTCGTCATCACTGTTGCTGACACTACTGTCAATAGCATCTGTATCTGGTTCATCTTTAGCGATGTTTACATCATCACTGTGGTAAGTGGTGTCTGATTCATGGTCACTAACAATTGTTTTTGCATCAGAAAGGTCACTATCGCTATTAAATAATCGGTTAGCTTCCTCTTGCAACTCTTGCTGAGTTAAAGGCCTGTACCTGTCTCTTAGATTTGCCATTACTATAACTACTGAAATACAAGAAAAATGACGCTCAATGTATGGCGGGGTCAAATTTGACCCAAAATCGACCTCACGCTCGCGACAATATCGACTCAATGGCGGTAACCACACTAAAATGTACCTTTGCCAAATGTGGTGTTGCCAAATGTCCAGGTTTTTTCGAAAACCCAGAAAATAATTTCTTTCGGTCAAAATTGACCCCGCCATACCAGTTTAGGGTTAATATTACATACGTTTTTCGTTGTGTGATTAGAAGAAATTTATAAGGAGGGCAGCGCCCCATTGTCCTCCCTGCACAGGCCGCCACTGAGTTGCACAGACGTTGGATATATTTTTCAGGGTACACATAACTATATATTACGTAATAGTGCGAGGCGTGCCCTATTCTATCAGCTTGTTTATATGACCTATTATTTTATTTACATACGAACCCTCGATTGAATACGCGAACGAATAAGACGCTTCCGAAAAAAATGTATAGAGGAAACGAGATATTAAATCCTACAATCCAATTCCAGCATTCCCTGAATTATTCACGTTAAGAATTATTTTGTTTGATTAATCCGGATACATGCGTTCCGCATTTTTGGAGAATCCGTTCATACACCTCGAACCGGTGAACGCTTGAACCTCCAATTGGGATTTATTGTTATTGAAAGAGGAGACTTTATTTTTTGTTTCGCTGCCTCTTAGAGCGTGAATGCTACTACGCCCACGATATTTCCTTTTAGTTTTTTGTCTACTCATCGTGACATAATTCGAATATAGCGTCGGCCCAAGCAGGTTTCCTCAGCGGATGTTCATACGAATAGTGTGGAACGGCCACAGTGTAATAATAAAAGTACGTTTAAAAACCTATTACATAATTTACCTACAATTTCACGCTTATAGATACACACTGTATTTATTATGCTTTTAGAGGCGTTCGGTTCGTATGAGAAAAACAATTGCGCAGCCCACGAGCACCAAAATAGTGTAAAAATTAGAGGTAAAGAGTCAGGATAATGGCCGTTACAGAGTTTTTTCATTCCTAATTGATAGTAAAAAAAAACAAAATTGGGAGGGTCATTATACACATAAAACTACATGACTTCGCACTAAATGAAGTAAAAGTATACATCCGGTTAAGTATAGTGTGAGCTTTTTCGGTAAATTACTGCAAGTCCTGGAAAATTAAAACATTTCATAGGATTTAAAAATTGCAATGTTTAAAAGTTTCAAACGACTAGAACAGTATTATTTTTGTGAACCCCAATCCTCAATCAGGAACATATCGGTAGAAGTTTTCATACCACATATAGATGTGAAAACATTATTTTTAATAATTATACAGAGTATGTACAGGGTAAGTCTCTTAAGATTGACACCCCCCTTATCTCACTTATCCTTTGCCGATTTAACTCATTCAAAGGAGTGGACGCGGTTTTTGCTGAATTTTTATAATCTGAGCACGGATATTAAAAATCTCGTAAGATATACAGGGTGGAAAATAAAACATGATTTTTTTAAATGGAACACCCCGTATATTTTTATACCAAAATAATGTCCTTAATTTTCTGAATAAAAAAATGTCTAATTGTTATATAATCACTCCACCTGTTCGTGAGATATTACTAAAAACTTATCACATTACGGGTGTCAATTATAAAATAAGAACATCAAGATACCTCTGGAAACAATGCAATTTGTTGATAATTGCAGGAAGACATTTGAACCGTACGAAAATATGACGATTGATGAACAGTTAGTGTTTCCGGGGAAAAATGCCCATTTAGGCAATATATTAAATCAAAACCTGGACGATATGGGATAAAAATTTGGGCAGTCACTGATGTTAAAACGTCATATTTATGCAACCTTCAGGTGTACACTGGAAAATCTCGCACGGGTGTAACAGAGAAGAATCAAGGCTTTTGTGTCGTGTTAGATTTGGTAGAACCGTACCATGACAGTTGGCGAGGAATAACCTCATATAATTTTTGGGGCCCCTGAATGACCCTTACCGGCATGTAGGTTCATTTCATATCGCTATCGGAACCACAACCTATCAAGATCTCTTGATCCCCTCATTCGAATAACAGCAAGTACTGCAAATAGAAATAAATTTTGTTTTTCTTATATTTCCTTTATCAAAATGCGCGATATTTTAAATAATATTAAAAAAATCTAAGCAAATATGCATATGATATAAATATTAATATTATAAAATACGTATAAGATATTAATATCATTCCTCTATCAAAATTGGTTAACTTATATATAAATAATGGAACGTTTTGTTCGTTGCCTTAAAATATGAAAAATAATTCCAGGTTATAAGAGAGGCAACGTAAATGAAATGAACAACTATCGACCTATATCAATCATACCTACCTTGACAAAAATAATAGAGAAAGCCATATTTGAACAACTCGTCGCGCTTTTTGAATCTAATCATCTTCTGTGAAATTTCCTATTTGATTTTCGCTCCGGTAAATACACAACTGATGCAGTTAACAAATTGGTAGACAGAATATTAGTGGCTTTTGAAAATAACAGTTTTGCTGGATGTACCTTCAGTGACGTATCGACGGCATTCGACGCTGTGCAGCATGATATGTTCATCATTGAAATTTACAAAATATGGACTAAACACTAAGTAAATCTACTAAAATCACATTTAAGGACATATATCAAGTAACGGTTTATAATGGAGTATTGTAATCATCAGAAGAAGTTAAATTCGGAGTACCTCAAGGTTCCGTACTTGGACCCCAATAATTTATTATAAACATTAATGATCTCCCTAATTATATAAATGACACTTCACTAGTATTGTGTAGTTACATTCTAATGGCGCTCATGTACGTCAAATGAAATGTCAACAAATATATTTCGCACAATTAAATACATGAATGCCATATCAATCACAGAGAGCAAATTAAAATTATATCAGATTAGTGAAATGCCAGAAATTATATTTAATAAGTTCCACCAGACATCAGGCAGTTAAATGAAAAATTTTATAAAACATATTTAAAACTAATCTATTCGCGAAAAACCAATCAAATTATTATTATTAGTTATTATTATAATATAATATATAAATTATATAATCTACAAATTATTATTATTATTAGTTCGTTCAGGTTGCTGTGATGCAATGTGATTCTTTAATTAATAGAGGAAAAATAGATCGATTAGATTATATAGGTCGGATTTTGTGCATTGAGGTAGAGGATAGTGTCCTATATCCTTTCTAAAAAGTATGTGTAGTTCAACGACCGACAACTCTGACCTACACAATGTTTCTCATTGGTGTAGTCATTTTTTATCTTAGGGGGTTGAAAGTAGAAGGTTTTTTATATGCATATTTTCAACACCACAGCTGATATTGAACGCAATTTTTCACACCACTTATGAAATATTGCTTTCAGCGCGTTACCATTTTTAGTGGGTAGTTCTCCAGTAGCCGTATTTCCCACAAGATATATAAACAAATATGTAGAAACCTGCTAAGTAGCCGTGAAAAATAAACTTTAAAACGGATGTTCCAAAATAGAGCAAAAAATTATCAACAAAAAATAAAAATAATAAGACAAATAAAATGAATCACCTATATTCAAAAATAAACAAAAAACTCTTAACAAAAAATACAAATACTTTAATACCTTAATATTTACCTTAAAAACGTGTAATTAATACCACTATGGGGTATTTTCGCTCAATCGAAACAAAAATGGGCAATTGCATATTCCACAAGTACATTTTTTTCTATAATTTTTGGCATAAGAAATAATGCGCAATATTCAGAAATACGTATTTAATTGCAGCTTGAATTTCTATGACGTCATTAAGCGAAAATAGACAAATCACTAGATATATATGTTATATATGTATATATAAATACTAATATCAACAGCAATGGCCGACAGGAAGCAGTGAGGCGTCGCTGCCGTCAATTTATAGACAGAATACCCTAAAAATCACTACATTTGCCGCATTATTTATACTTGCGCTTAGTGACGTCACATGATTTTATTTATTTATTTTACAGCTTGTTTTAGAGCTAAACAAAAAAATAAAAAATACGGGTATCTTCTTTTTCCATTTACTTTCTGCTCCCATAGTTAAAAAAAACTGCGAAAATACCACATTATCTATGTCACTATTTCATAATATTATGCCGCATTGTGATTTGCTAATTTTGCTTGGCATCTATCCGTACCCGAATACTTTTGCCGGTTGTTGTGTTTTGGTGACAGCTTTGTTCTTCGACTTTCCGTTTTCCGGGTTGTATTAATTTTTGTAGTTGCGGAATACTTATTGGATAGGAGGATATTTGCAGGTGTTCGATATCTATAATTAGTTTGTTAATACTACATTAGAAAGCAGGGCTAAGTACATATACCTTACACATATACCTTAACCTATGTTATTTTAATTTTTGGGCATCCTTTTATTTTTTTTAATTTTATATTTTACTATTATCTGTCTGTTGATGGCCTCTTGTTAGTTCTGGTTTTTCTTTTTTATTGTGTTTGTTTATATTTTTTCTATATCTATTTCTGTTTTATTGTTTATCTTTTTTTTGTTCTTCTTCTCTTTTTTATTTTTTTTGTTTATTAATTTTTTCTGTATGTATTTTGTTAGTTTTCGGGTAGTAGGGACGCTATGGGGTGTATATATAATTCAGGGAGGGATGCTTGGGTGGTTGTCGGAATTTGGGTATTAGGGATGCTTGGATGGTAAGATTGGTATGGGTGTTAAGACGTTGAATGAAGCCAGGTATTATTTTCTTTTCGATGGTCATTTAGGGTGAGCATCTTAATATTATAATCACTTATATCACTATTTTCAGTCACTTTCCACTTCATCTTCACTATCGCTATTACCATTTCCAATATTAATAACTATGGGTTCTATGGATTGATCAACTATCAAATCCACATCCCACATTATCTGTTCCTCTTTCATCACGTGATTAATACACTTCTGCCAATTTTCTGCTGTGACATTTTCCATTGCTCCTTGAAGATGTCTCTCTACGTCAGCTAATTTAAAAGTCCGATTCACTCTCACCACTTCCCCTTTATTTGCGCCCAGATCTAATCAATGGGGTTCAATTCGCAGTGATAAGGAGCCTTCAATCGTAGCTTGCCGTACTGCTGGCATATCTGGCCTCGGGTCTACAATAGAGCGGCTTTGCCGCTTTTAACTATAAAAATAAATGTTTTCGGAATTGCCATAATTAAAGTAAAAGAATATATGTAAAAATGGCTAACATCTTGGCTGTTATTGTATGCACAATAATTCTTTTATGACACTCATAAATAATAAAAATATACCATTTTTATACAGTTCTGCGGAATTTGATAGTTTAATTCAATCTTGAGAAATTTGAGAACTGTGTTTTTTCCTATACGAGGTCAGTCAACTACATATACTTTTTAGAAAGGGTGTAAATAACCTGCAAGAAAGTCCCAAAGAACGGGGTAACGTGGGGGAAGGAGGCGTTCGGAGGTACTTTTTCCAGGTGTTTTGCAAATGTCGAAAAGTATTGCGCCTACTGAAAAAATAATAATATAAAAAAATAATCTACATAAAATTCCCTACAAAAATGGCCCTTCCCAGTTGTATCGTAGAAGCACTGGTTCAAAAGATAATGGGGAAAGAAAAATAATAATTGGAAAGTTTATTCATTCATTCATCAGGAAGACTAATGTACTGTTTTCAAAAAAATAATCCACTGCCAAAATAGTGTTTTGGTATAAATACAAGTAATCTCAGAACGTCTCTCAGAGCGTCTCACCCATTAGTTGGGACATTATTGCCGGTTGTTTAGGACCTGTCCTTACGCAAAATTCCAGAACTATATGATTTATTCGATCTATTTGTATATTTTTTAGTTCGACTGAAATACATATCGTCAGCAAACTGAGAATTTTTCTAGGGAAAAGTTTCCTGCTTCATCATTCTAATATAGGTATTAAAAACAAAGTGGGACCAACGTTGCTTTTGCAAATTTTTCTTCCACACCTTGATCACCGAGAATCAATTCCTTTGGTGAGCAGAGCAGACCATTATTACCTATTCCTGAACGTCAGACTGGAATGTATCTTCTCCTGCAGCCGGCACATTCCCCCCATTGCGGTATACATCGCCCTTAGAGGCTACGTCTCAGCTCAGCTGGACCACCAAGCCGAAGCTTCAGCCTAGGACCCTATCTCAACAGAATTCGACACTATCTCAACAGATATGTCCGATTGCTGAAATACATTTCAAATCAGTCATTAACGATGCCCCTTATAATATTTCATTTTGTCGACTAAAATTTTGAAGTCGACGCAATGGAAAGTAATAAGTCGCAATAAGAAAGCAATAAGAATTCAATAATATATTTTTATTTCTTGGCTCTTTGATAAACGGGGCCCTGTAAGGACCATGGCTAAATCCGCTACTGGTGTTGGTTTAGGCTCAAAGTAATTTTTTTCACCCTCGTAAATTAGCACCCTTTTTTTCGTGCTCGGGATGCGTGTTACCTTCGCTATAGAAATATGTATTAGAGAAATAAATTAAATTAATCACCCATTATGCAGCTGGGTTTATAATATCCGGTCCATAGTTCTGGAATAAATTTACGTTATCAACGATATGTGACGGAATTTGGGAAAACAAATTATTTCTCCCCCCGCGTACACCGGGTCAAATTAATTTCACGACGCACAATTCCACATATTTTATTCATAGCCGGCCATAAAATCCTTATCCGGATCAGATAAATGAAGGAAACACACATACCTACCTATCATTATACGTTTTCCTGTTTCTTTGGTGCGTGTACTGGTACTGAGATATTTTAATGAATGTTATTTTTGGTAATTTGTTATGTTTAGCGTTTCCGAATTCGGGGTACCGTAGGTGATATTATTATATTATAATAACACGTTGCCGCACGATTTACATATTCACATGCGGTAGATCAGTGCGTAATCGCAGAAATCTAACCGATTCCACGGGGCGAATGAAAACGTTAAATATGTATTTGAATAGGTAATCAAATTAATAATAGGGTTTTACCCGATTTCCTCTTCCTGGTGGGTATTGTTCTACACAATTACACCAGTAATTTATTAAATTGGCTAGATTGTAAACGCTGATTGGTGTACATGGTACCTTTTTTGAGTGACAGTCGAAAATGCCTTTCATGACTTCCTTTCACGGCAGATGAGGAATTGATACACGGCCTGGACCGGAAAGTCACGCGATCCGACTTTTTCTAGTGTGATATTCGGGAGAAATATGTGTTATGAAAATAAATAATTAAATTGGATCACGTCAACTGGGCACAGCGAATCATTATACTGTCTTAAATTTATTTATAAATTATTATACGCCCGGTAGTTCGCATGTTACTTTCGGATCAATCACCAGAAATTGTTCTCCGTGTGTTGACTTGTTTACAAGGAAAATTAGATTACATCAATTTTCCGATATTAATGACCAGTGGCGCTTCCGGAGTTATTTCCAAGAACAAATTTGTCAAGGACGAGTAATTGTTTTAATTTATTACGCTGCGGGAATTCTGATGGATTTAATCTAAAGAAATAATATATCTATTCATAGACCTTCTGCGATATCAAAACCTCATACGAAATCTATTACGAAAAGTTTAGACTACTTTATAGACCGTGAGCTGAGCGGCAAATAATATGCCTCATAGGGTACAAGAGGTTTGAAATTTTTGAGTGAAAGAACTTTATATAGGTAGTAAATAACCGGCCGTCTGTCAGCGCCGAGTGGTCAACTTTTCGAATTACAGCCTCTCAAATTTGGGAAAAACTTTCGTACATTTACCTCACAAGGTACATGCTTAAAATTGTACAGGCACATTTGCAAAAGTACTATTAAGTAGGAAATGTGCGGCGGACATCTCCACCTGGACGCGTTCTTTGGGCAGACGCCCGAAAGTACCCCAAATTCAGACGCAACTTACCTCATAAGGTACATGCATGATTTTCGGCTTAAATGAAAGCTTTTTTAATGTAGATTTGAGATAAATTTCGAAAACGCCGACAGACGGCCAACTAACAGCAGCAGACGCATCCGAATTTTCAAATTTGAAAAAAGTCATGTCTATTTTCCTCATGTGGTACATGTTTTCGATGTTGGTGGTGCATCTGAAGCACTAACACTAAGTTAAAAACGTATTACAGACCATTGTTATTAGACATATTTTTGAAACAGACGCCCTCAAAATAAGACAAAATCAGACGTAACTTACCTTATAAGGTACATGCATGATTTTCAGGTCAAATTAAAGCTTTTTTTAATGTAGATTTCAGATAAATTTCGAAAACGCCAACAGACGGCCAACTAACAGCAGCAGACGCATCCGAATTTTCAAACTTGAAAAAAGTAATATCTACTTTCCTCATGTGGTAGGTACATGTTTTCGATGTTCGTGGTGCATCTGGAGCACTAACACTAAGTTAAACACGTATTACAGACCATTGTCATTAGGCATATTTTTGGAACAGACGCCCCAAAATAAGACAAAATCAGACGTAACTTACCTTATAAGCTACATGCATGATTTTCAGGTCAAATTAAAGATTTTTTAATGTAGTCATAATAAATTTCGAAAAAGCCGACAGACATATATAGATATATATATATATATATATATATATATATATATATATATATATATATATATATATATATATATATATATATATATATATATATATATATATATATATATATATATATATATACACTTCTGGTGACTCTTCCCCCTGTATATGGTCTTCATGATATCCCTTCCAATTTATTTATTGCGCTCAAACCTAGAGATAAAACGACAAGACAAGTAGTTTATTATCAATATACGCGGCAATGATTTTCCTCATTATCTAAATAAGAGACGGGAGGTTGTAAAGTGAAGCAGTAAGTAAATTAATGGACTGCTCGTTTCCATGTTACAATTATCAAACACGGATGTACATTTGCACACAATGCGTGGTCTTGAAAGGTGGGTGGACCTCTTTAGGGACTCTGCGGAAAGTTTACACACTGCTCGATGGCACCGTCACCGCAGCCGACCGGCCTCTACAAACTGCTACCAGAGAATCAATCTTTTATTATTCATTGTTTGTACATGGAGCATCGTGTTAGAGGAAATTAGATTCATGCTCTCGTTGGTTACCGGGTTTCAATTCAGTTCAGATGTGTATAGAAAACGGTTTTGATTAGGGATTAGCGGGATCTTTTAATGCATATCGAGAAGCATGTTACAGTACGTAACAGAAATCCTGATCGTGTTCTGTATTTTAACCAGTAATATTTATTATGCGTAATGAATGTATCTTCATATCCACTCTTCATATACGCTTGGGACAAAGAAATATTTTCTAATTTATAATATATTCTCCCATCAAAATATAAATGTATGGCAATAGCTCAAAAGTTATCAAATTTATTTAATGCTTTTTATAATCCCTGTGTAATATTTCACGTCACTAAAGCATTCGATAGAAACAAATTCAGGATCAAACTAAGACGATGTTCGTTAGAGTTTTCGGTTCCGACATGAAGAACGTGTTAGAAGAAGAGGAAAACTCTGCAGGCTTCATTCAGGTCATTCTGTTTGGCTTGTGGTTTTGGTGATAGGTGTTTTCGAGAGCCACGCTCTCTGATCTCCTTGACCAAGAAGAATCCTGCTTGCTGTCAAGCGGCAGAACACTTAGCAGGCAGTATGCAGAACGTTGTCATCCACGAATCACTCCGTCTGCTCAGGAGGGGGAGGCCGGAAAAAGGACGACGAAAAAAAAAAATAATAGTAGTAATACTTCCTAATAGCTGTGTAGGTTATAGTTAGCCTTAATTTCTCTATATGCGTAATTTAGAAAAATGAGAACCCCCATCAATGATAATATAATGCGCTGATATATCAATGGTCAAATAAAGATGCTACAATCCAGACTGTGATTTATATTTCATCCCCTATACAGACCTTCAATATGCATGCCGTTATTACATCACTTCGAACCTATCCATCATACGGAAGTTTTACAATAAAACAGAAGGAAAATTTAATTCGTTGAGATGGATCTACTGTCTATTAGATAAGACAAGGCGAAACTTACTTTTAATACTTTTCATTCCTGAATAAGTTCACGCAGTTGGTAGAAAATATTGATAACAGAAACCCTATTAAATATTGATAACAGAAACCCAAATAATCATAGGCAAAAACAAATTATATCGTCCCATAACTTTCGACAAAAAAAATATATAATTAAAGACAATATTCAGTAAATTATCTGTTAAAATCCGTTATATAGTAAAAATATTAGTGTAGTTAAGGGTGAAAGAAAAATATATTAGAATTAAATGTCGAGTATGAAGGCTCATTTCCACCTTTGTACTCAACAATGCCGATAATCTCTCCTGCTAACCTCACTATTTAGAAATTCAGCAATATTGGCAGGCATTTTACTAAATGTGTTGATTCCCACTGTCATGATACCTTGATTCTTAATGTATTTTATGACAATTTTTTAATAATTAGTGTTCGCTGGATAAACACTACTCATGGAATTTATGAGATATCTTCTTGGAAGTATTATTACCTTGTTGTTATGATATTTTACAGCTTTGAAATCCATCCCTGGGTGCGATTAAAACTGCTACATACGTATCTAGGACACCCTAGGTACTATTTTACTGCGTGATTAAAACCACTACCTCTTGAAAATCAGTATTTTATATGACACAACACCTTGGAAATACAGGTGATTATTGTTATGCACACATTTACAACATTTATTATTTGCTACATTAATTACTACTTTTCTTGGAGAGAAATCTAAATCGTGGCTACCGTATTCAAGTGCCTTTGTGAATCGTCGCATTATTGTCCGTAGTGAAGGAGGTCTATTCATATAACATAAAAAACACTTCCTTGGTTACATTGTCTTTCCTAACAATAATAGCTACCTGCCAACCAATCATCTATTCTCATTATTTATGATTTTTATATTTTCACTATAGTTTATTATTTAAAACATTTCACATATTAACCGTATGCACCGTTGTATACACTTCAGTTTTGCAATGGACACATACTTCCATTTTAGCGGGGACGGTGACTGATCGACTGGCGCACTTTGCTCCGAGATTATAATCTCACAAGTCTTGAGAGATGCCTCAGTGTACATTTATTTTTAATGAGATATAGTTTTTAATAAGTTTTTGTCTTTGATATGATGCCCTGTCTTTATTTGGCTTAGGCATAAAATTTCTTTTGGCAGGGCCTTGTCTGTTGCACATGGCCTGGTATATATGGGTGTCTCAAAATTAACGCAAAATTTTAATTTGCCGCCGTTTGTACAGTAAAGTGTTGGCAAGCCTAAACAAAAAACAATTCGATAGCTGACAGTATAGGGTTAGTAAAAATGGAGCGTTACACGATAGAACATCGTGTCTTCATTATTGAACAATATTTCAAAAATAATGAAAGCTAATGAAACACACTGGTCGTCCAAGAACAAGCCGTTCAAATGTCAATATCGAAGCAGTGCGTGAGAGTGTCGGTGCAATCAAGAAACCTCAATTCGGCGTAGGCGTCAAATTTCAAGAAGCTCTCTACAGCGTATACTCGCTAAAGATCTGTGTCTCCATGCTTACAAAATTCAATTAACGCAACAACTGAAGCCTAATGACCATGTAGAGCGAATAGAGTCCGTTGAATGGATTATTGAACATCAACAAATGGATGCTGATTTTTCGAGCAACATCATCCTAAGCGATGAAGCACATTTTCACCTTGATGGCTTTGTTAATCGCCAAAATTGCCGCTTTTGGCGTTCTGAGAACCCACATGTGATTGTCGAAAAAGAAATGCATCCACAACGTGTCACTGTTTGGTGTGGATTTTGGACTGGAGGCATAATTGGACCATATTTTTTTGGAAATGTGGCTGTTCAAGCAGTGACTGTTAGTGGTGCTAGATATCGCGACATGATAACACAGTTCTTTCTGCCAAAATTGGATGATATTGATGTGGCCAATATGTGGTTTCAACAAGACGGTGCCACATGCCATACTGCCCGTGAAACAATTCAATTATTGCATGAGACATTTCCAGGCCGTGTACTCTCTCGTTTCGGTGATCAGAATTGGTCCCTTAGATCGTGTGATTTAACACCAGGTTTCTTTTAGATTTCTTTTCATGGGGTTATTTGAAATCACAGGTCTATGTCAACAGGCCCACAACCACCCGTGCATTAAAGGAGGAGATTCAACGCTGAATCAACGAAATTCAGCCACATTTATGCAGAATGGTCATGGGAAATTTGGACAAACGAGTGCGTATGTGCATGCAAAGCCGTGGAGGCCATTTACCAGATGTGTTATTCCATAAATAACCCTATCCTATGTACTTCAATATGATTCAATAAAAAAATTACAATCAAAAGACTAAAAACTATGTTATCTATTTAATTCAAATCTTGCGTTATTTTGGAGACACCCTTTAGAAGAAATTAATGAAAAATGTGTGTTATATATTAGCTTTGAGGTTCTTTGCTATTCATATTTGTTTTGCGAAAAGTAATCTTGGGTTTGTAGCATTTCATTTGTAGCATGTAGCTATTTGCTTATTTCTCTATGTAATGATGTGCTACAAACCCAAGATTACTTTGCACAAGAAAAAAATATATATAAAAATACAAACCTAAAACATATGTATAAATTCTTACAATGTCTACACAAAGTTATCCATATACGAAAAAGAGGCTAACTGCTCTAACACGAAACACTGATTGTCAGCAGTGCCTTAAACCTAACATTTAATTAAAAAAACATAACTCTCCTGTAAACTTTTCAAATGCTAGTTAAGTCAACTCATGGTAAAAGTAACGATATGTGTCTATTACGTCCATCAATTTACCTTACTTCCTCCTGAACATCAAAATAACAATACAAGTACCTATAATTATCGTGTATCTCGTACGGCCTAATATTTTCCATAGCCGTTCTAACTGTAACTGAAAGAGTAAGAACTCAATTTTAATTTAAATTGAATTACGTCAGCTAGGCGCTAAATAAATAATGCCTGGAGTAAACACAGTTATTAGATCCGATATGTCTTGGTTATCTATCTAATATCCTGCTCGTCTAATCCATTAATCATTCAGCAGCATGGCCGTATTCCGGAGCATAGATTGCAGTGGCCAGCAGCAATTCTGACATTGACCCCGTATCCACTTTCGCTGTTTGCGCGTTGCGAGATTTCTTTAGACGGAACAACTTACGCAATACCGAACGGTGGTGCAACCTTTTTGTGTGAGTTATTTGCTTAGCACATGTCAACGTCAGCTGGTTTGCAATGACGTTCCTTCATATGGGAAGCCGCTCGTTTCCTATTCAGATAAAACTTTAATCTGTAACGTTGCTAGAAGATAAACAATTTGCCGTGTACCAAAGTGAAATTTAAACGAACCACCTCCAATCTCCGCAGCTACATAACTGGCCAATGCAACTGTATCGACATTAGGCACAGTCCCCAGAAAAAAATGCTGATTAAATATTAATCAGTTGACTACGTAATATATGTTTATTTTAGATATACAGGGTGGTTCAACTTTTACCTGCATAAATTTCAGAATCGATAGATAATCGACAAATAATGTGAGTTTGGTTAATAAACTATATGCGAAAAATGCTTCGTTACAAAGTTACAGGGTGTTAAAGTTTAAGAAAAAAATTCGAAAATTTTATTAATATCTTTATAACCAATTGAGATAATTAAATGAAATTTGGCACGTGTAGAGAGGTAATTAGGTTCATTTTTTCATGTAATAATATTATTTTCCTTTCCAGTGGCGTGCGTACGGGTATCGGTTGCGATATTTTTAATGAAAAAACTGATACGCCACTGGTTTATCTCAAAATAAAAATTATATCTGCAATCCTTATTCAATTTAAAAGAAAAATATGCTCCTTGCTTTTTTTCGTATGACGCAACATTTTCGAGTAAAAAAATAAAAATCGTCTAAATCAAATGTATCGTCTATATCAAATGTCAACATAAAAATAATATACCATTACACGTTTTACACATAATTTTAAAATTTATTGAATATTTAACAGATTTTACAGGTTTTTTTTTACAGAAACTGTTCAAAATGATACATAATGGGGTATTTTCGCAGTTTTTTTTAACAATGGCAGCTGAAAGTAAATGGAAAAGGAAGATGTTCAGTTCTAAAACAAGCTGTAAAAAAAAAATAAAATCATGTGACGTCACTAAGCGCAAATTCAAATAATGCGGCAAATGTAGTGCTTTTTAGGATATTATGTCTATATGTTGGCGGCGCCGCACCGCTTCCTATCGGCCATTGCTGCTGATATTAGTATTTATATACCGGGTGCCTACGATATTACTAGCCAGCCTATAACTTCCTTGTAAAAAAATATATCAATTTAAAATTTTGCTATGTTGTATGGTTAACAATGACCCATAGTTTGATTGCTTCAATATCTGACTGTCATTTCCGGTTTAACCGGAAACCGGCTTTATTATATTTTACTCACCAAAAAACTTCAATAGCCGTAACAGATTTGTTCCTGCATTCATTTGTTTTATGTGAAAATTAAGTAATTTATCATTGATATACCATTTTCAACCGCCATTTTCTCGAAAACTGTCAAAGTTGGTAAAGGGTATGCTACATGTGTTGGACCTAGAATTTGGTGTGCAATCTAAATTTCGAATAACATACTGGGTACTCCATTAAAAATAACAAAGTTTATACCGTTTCCGGTTAAACCGGAAATGAAAATCAGGTCTTGAAGCAATCAAACTGTGCACCGTAGTCAACCATACAATTTCCCGAAATTTGAAATCCATATCTTGTTTTACAAGGAAGTAATTGGCTGGCTAGTAATATCGTAGGCACCCGGTATACATATATAACATATATCTAGTGATTTCTCTATTTTCGCTTACTGACGTCATAGAAATTCAAACTGCAATTAAACACTTATCTTAAACACTTATCTCTGAAGTATCAAGTTAATACCGTTTCCGGTTAAACCGGAAATGAAAATCAGGTCTTGAAGCAATCAAACTGTGCACCGTAGTCAACCATACAATTTCCCGAAATTTGAAATCCATATCTTGTTTTACAAGGAAGTAATAGGCTGGCTAGTAATATCGTAGGCACCCGGTATACATATATAACATATATATCTAGTGATTTCTCTATTTTCGCTTACTGACGTCATAGAAATGCAAACTGCAATTAAACACTTATCTCTGAATATTGCACATTATTTCTTATGTCACAAATTAAGGAAAAAAAATGTACTTGTTGAATATGCAATTGCCCATTTTTGTTTCGATCGAGCGAAATTTAACTTTTTCTTTTAAGTAGCCCCAAGAAAAGAATCAAGTCGCTTGAGTTGGAATCAAATGGCCAGTCCATGGATTTCCATAATGCTTTGTTATTCAGTTTCTCACTTTCTGCCCTAAATTTCACTTGGTGCACTTTCTGCCCTAGTGCACCATCCATTTGAAATTGGTTATACCAATTCTTGTAAATAAAGTTCTAAAATCTTTTTTAAATCTCCATCTACTTGAAATTTATTTGACCAATAGCAATAATTACGTGAACTTATAAATACTTATAATTACACTTATAACTTAACAATTACAGAAAGGGTGTTCTATTTAAGAAAACGTATTTTTGTAACGCCACGATTTTATGCGCCACCATGTAAATTCAAAAATATTAAAAAATAAAAACTCATGAGATACTGAATAAATTTTGTATTTAACTTTATTGAAGTGAAAACTTCTTTAGGCGGGCTCTGCACTTTTATTTTTGTGAATGTTGAGACTGGGCCGTCACGCGTCATGAGTCACGCGTCATGACGCAGTATTTTTGTTTTAGTCATTGCTTGTCTGTTTTACCATCCTTTCCCCCTTTCCCTTGTTGGCTTCTTTTGCTGCTCTGATCTCTGCCACTGCCTTTCTACAGTTAGGACACGCCATGCTTCCTGATTGATGTCCTTCCCGTTCACACTCATGGCACTATGGATTATTCTCGCATACTTTTATAGTGCAGCACTTCTTTGCAGCATGAGATATTTTCCCCTCATGCTTCTCTCTATTGGGTTTTGGGGCTAATTAAATAAAACACAATGTAACTAGTTGACTCGATTTAATGATATCATAATATCATCTTGAATATTACGTCTTAACACAGCAACTAGTAAAGGAGAAGTGTCACGTATACCTACACATAATAGTGGTATTTTAGAACTGTTTATGTAACCATGCCTGGAAGAACCTTTTAGATAAAAAGGGACAGGCCACAGGTGGTGCCACTCACAAAGTATAAACAATGATATCATATACTGAGACGTTTTAATTTTTGTATACAAATTTATATATCTAATAAATCCAACACTCTCTTCTCCTGTGCAGTCTTGTCTTAGATGTCCATATCTTTAGCATCTATAACAACGTACTGGGTTAATTATTTCCTTTATGAAGCAAGTCACCCATCCTATTTTTATTGTTTTCATTTTTATCAGCTCCGTCGCATGATTCTTTGGTATCCCGATCGTTGCTACTTGTCCCTCACCCCTTCTGTCCGCTTTTAATGTGTGTATTTTCATATCAATATTATCTGTGCGCAGCTTAGCTCTTTTATTGCCTCTGTTATTTCGTTCTCTGTCGTCACTGCGTCCATGCCTCTTATTTTCAGTATCTGCTTTCTTAGGCCTATTTCCTTGGCTGTTTTAATGTTCTGTCCCAGAATTTTTAATGTGTCTTCTTTCTATTGGCCTATTGCCCCTTCTTTCCTTTCCTCTAGTGTTATTCTTAGGTTTCCTCCTTGAGTCTTGGTTATTTTGTTAACGCCTATTGTCACTCTATCCAGTTCTATTTTTTGTTTCATTTCTTTTAGTATTGAGGTGTATGTGTTCCCAGTTTCCTTATTGGGCTCTACTTCAATAATTCTATTTCTACCTTTACCTTGTCTTGTTTTTTCTTGTGTTTTCCATTGGCCTCCTTGCTTTTCTAGCAATTGCGCGTATGTTTTTTCTTTACCATTATTGTTATATTTACATGTGTTTTTTGCTAAACGAGTTCCGTTATCTTCCGGAACATCTCCGCCTTTATGTTCGTTGTGGTTGCTACTATTAACTTTTTAGGTTTGTCTTCTCGTGACAGAGCTCGCAGGGTTCTCATGGCCGTAATAAGTTTTCCTACAGTCTCTTGCTCATCTTCTCCTCTTACTTCTCTTATACCTATCATATATGTTCGACATTCTGTATATCCTTCTATATCTACTAATTGTGTGTCATTACTATTCACTGTCGTTTTGTCTATAGAGAAGTACCCTTTACCATCTATAGGTTGCCCTTTCTCTATCATCTTTTTGATTATTGGTTTTTGCTCTGCCAGGGTTTTCAACAGTGCATTTTCTCTGCTATTAGCAGCGTCTATTATGTACGCTTTATCACATGCTAGTTCTTCAGCATTGGGGTTACCTGCTTTCACAGATGTTATTCAGTATAGTTTATCATCCCATTTCTTTTTATGACTTCTGTTATTATTGCGTCATCTACTTTTTCTGGAATTTCTGTTAAGATGCATTCTCTTTCATGTTTCTCCTTCTCCACGTCTTGGTATTTTATTTTTGAGTTTGCTATGCGTTTTCTTATCCACTCTGTAGTTTGAGTCGAATTAATTTTTCCAGATATTTCCATTAGTGTCTTTGCTATTTCCTTTATCTCTGTCTCTGGTTTGTACATTTCTGTTACTACATCTTGTAGTTTGTACGCATTCGTTACTAGGAGGGAGATGAGTTTCAGCAGATTTTCTCCTTCTGATTGATCTTCGATGTTTTTCTGGCCTTCCAGCGTTATTTCCGTCTGTGCTATTTTTCTTTCATCCACATATATCTTTTTCCCTGTATTGTGATGTTCTTCTATAGTATCTTCGTCCTGTCCCTCGCTTTTCTCTGCTGTCTCTGAGCTACTCTTATTTATTGGGCTGATCTGTTTTCTCTTCTTTCTTAGAGTGTCCTTTACTGTATTTGGATCCTCTTCCTTTTTATTGTGTTTCGATTTAGTACCCTTGTGATCCGTGATTATTCTGGTTGTATCTCTGTATCTCTTTGTATCTCTATATCTTTGTATCTCTTTGGGTATCTCTCCAACTGAGAGTGATCTTACTTTGGGTGGTGTTATACCCAGCATTTTTCTCTTGAACGGGTTTCCAGACCTTTTTTGGTCTGGCACTGAAGGCGTGTTAATGCTCCCCCCAGAATCCGTGGAGCAGCCCGGCGTTTAACCGGGAGGGATTCTGACCCATTGGGTCTACCCTCATGGGGTATTCCAGTTTCATGAGACCCCATATTTCATTTAAATTTCATTTGTACGAAGACCCTTTTTGTGGTAGAAAGTGTATACAGTGTATACAGCCTCGTTCGCCAGTGCGGCATCGAGTACACGCCCTAAACCCCGGAAAATCCGTAAAAAAAAAACAAATTCAAAAAATTTTGACGTACATGTCAGTTCCTGACACGGGAACTTCAAAAATAGACGCAGGCCCTGAAAGCAGCACCAAAATTGAAGATGTGTGCAAACTTGAAAAGAAAAGACGTATCACTGAGCAAGGTACATCCTTCACACACCCTTGAGCAACCTAAAAACCAAACATCACAGCTACAAAATTAGCTGCGAAAATTAAACGCAAAACAAGTTGCAAAGCCTGAACACGGCAGGCAAACCGCCCCCAATTATTGTTCATGGGGCCACCGACAACCGCAAGCGGATGACCGAATAATAAATAGTATAATCTGATCTAAAAATATTTTTTTTACTAAATACCTCAACGTTAGTATGTACTAAATATCGGCATCGATTCGTCATATTTTAACGTATCTCTATGCAAAATCTAAAACCAAAGCAGTTGTTACGAATAGAAATATAGAATTGAAGAAGTAAAATAATGTATTTATTTATAATAATAAAATGTTCGCGAGTCATATCGGCCAATTTTATTTAGCATATTTCGAACGACAATGATAGGAGACAATGTTTTCTTCTACGATCTACCGCATCACGTTGGTATATTAACTAGAATATAAGTGGAACTTTTAGATGAACTAATGGCCTGTTATTAATAGGAAGTATGTTACTGCTACTTACGAGAAATTTAACATCCATTAGTAATGCCGACTATACAATCTCGAGGCCTATCAATTAAGAAAACTGCATCATATTCTTTATATACGCTTAATATTTAAATCGCTAACTACATAAGTACCGCATTAGCATGCAGTTATCGCATTGTTCTTATCAGCAGCAATTTCTCGTATTTATAGTGTAGTAAAATTAAATAGACCAAAACATAATGAAAAAAGTAAGTGCTCTGGACACGGTTGATGGTGCTCCGGAAAAGTGGAAATGCAAATGATATGCAGACGTAGACGTAGATGAAGCACTTGGAAAAATGCAACATGTAAATACCTGGCAATGAAAAAATCAGAGGTTTGCAATGTAAGGACCAGTGTTAATGGAAGGCCTTTCTCTCTTGAATATATTTTCTACCATTTATACTCCTATATTTATTATATTTATTAAAATCCTATTAAATTTATTAAATTTATGCTAATCATGAAATTATTTTACTTAAACACTTTTCTGACCTGCGATTTGAGATGTTTCTCCTTCAGATTCGGGAATATTCCTTGGACTTAAGTCTTTTCTCACTCCATCGATATAAATTTAAACATCGGAAAAAAATCAGAGGATCATCTCTTTTAATATTAGTTGAAACATACATTAGGCTTGATGTGGACAGAACAGCATTTTAGGAGAATTCGGCAATTTAAATTTTTTGTCATTCATAGAGAAAACATCTGGGAATCGAACGCAATGAACCGCATGTAGGAACTTTTTTCGTTCTCGAGATACGAACGTTAAAATTTGCCTTTCGCCAAGTGTTCGTTAATTTTTTTTATATCTACCCATTTTCAAAAAATCGCATCTCGAAAATGAAAAAATCTCTCGACGTGCCATCTGAGGTAGTCGATTCTTTGCAATTCTTTCTATAAGTAGTCAGGTTTGCATATGACTCTGAATTTTAACCCATGATATAAACCACATCGAATTCAACACTCAAGCATAACCATAATTTAAATAACATTTTTCTCCTATTTCAACCAAGTATTAATATTTTAAATTCAAATATAAATGATCAATGAAATAAATCGTATACTGCTCTGAAGATCCTCAAGAAAGGTCTACTATTTATATTTGTTCTATTTGAACATATTATATATAAAAGCATTAGGCATACAGTTATCCAGAAGATGTTAAACTTTAAAATGCATAAAATCTTGTTGAACCTATTGAAAAACAACTACTTTTTCCAACTATATGCGGGAAAATATTGAATTATATATACAATAGAGTTCTGAAGCATTCAAAGAGGGAGTGATACAGAAATTGCTTGCTTAGTCAAAACTAAAATCATTTGTTGGTTGTATGTATTAATTGTTTCTTCGAAAATTCTCGAAAAAAACTAATATCATAAAACGTCACTGCAAGTGTTGGTGTATTGGTAATTTAAATTCAAGTATGAATGATCAATGAAATAAATCGTATACTGCTCTGAAGATCCTCAAGAAAGGTGAAAGAACTTGTACAACTTCTAAGTGGTTCGTTTTCATATGCATAGTGATTCATTTCCGTATGTGTGTCCAGATATAGTACTGGTAAGTGTGTTTTCTTTCTTATTCGTCTAGTTGCTTATTTCTATGTAATGAAATGCTACAAACCCAAGATTACTTTTCACAAAATAAATATGAATAGCAAAGAATTTCAAAGCTAATAAATATATCCAGGGTGAAAATTGGATTTTTTTTCGAGAATTTTCGAAGAAACAATTAATACATACAACCAACAAATGATTTTAGTTTTGACTAAGCAAGCAATTTCTGTATCACTCCCTCTTTGAATGCTTCAGAACTCTATTGTATATATAATTCAATATTTTCCCGCATATAGTTGGAAAAAGTAGTTGTTTTTCAATAGGTTCAACAAGATTTTATGCATTTTAAAGTTTAACATCTTCTGGATAACTGTATGCCTAATGCTTTTATATATAATATGTTCAAATAGAACAAATATAAATAGTAGACTAGGTTTGTGTATTCTAAGAATGAGTTCCGTCAAAAACTAATGTCATAAAACGTCACTGCAAGTGTTGGTGTATTGGTAATTTAAATTCAAGTATGAATGATCAATGAAATAAATCGTATACTGCTCTGAAGATCCTCAAGAAAGGTGAAAGAACTTGTACAACTTCTAAGTGGTTCGTTTTCATATGCATAGTGATTCATTTCCGTATGTGTGTCCAGATATAGTACTGGTAAGTGTGTTTTCTTTCTTATTCGTCTAGTTGCTTATTTCTATGTAATGAAATGCTACAAACCCAAGATTACTTTTCACAAAATATATATATATATATATATATATATATATATATATATATATATATATATATATATATATATATATATATATATATATATATATATATATATATATATATATATATATATTCTTTCTATATTCTCCCTCTGAAATTACAAGACGGATATTAGATTAGCTCTCAATCGTTTCTTAACTCGCTCTGGTATTGCTACCGTGGTGTGATGTAACGATACCAATAATACCTTTCCAGAGCAAATTAATAACGTAGTCAAAGTAACAGCAAAAATCAATTTAAAGCATGCGATAAACATGATACGTGTTCCGATTACCACTAGTCATTAGGAAAATCGGTCACAAAGAATTTGCCAGTTAAATAATTCCTATTTTTACTTCACCAAGTTGCCGCATTCATTTTAGATGACTCGAAAAATTTATTATTTTGAAATGCGTTTAATTTAAATCTGTGATATATTAAATGATATATTAAGGCCATGCAGTTGTATTTAGAATTTATTATCCATCTATTTAAATGAGGCATAAACGTTGCAACTTCATGAAAATAGTAAAAGCAAAAATGCAATGACAAATGCGAGAATAATTATATGGCTAATGTATTAAGTATGTCTTTGTTAATGTTAAATTATCACATCACAAATAAGGCCATCCTTAAGCTTTGAACAAGACTGATTCACCTCGTTGAAAACCCATCTTATATTAATAGTTCTACTAAACTGGATATTCATTAAAGGCATACAGGATATTTCAAACTCGATGTGACCTATAAGATGTATCTGGAGAACCAAAACTGTTTGTCTTGGGGTAACACATACCATAATATAAAATTTCTTACTTTTCATGTGTAGAAAAGTAGAATTTGTTAATATTATAACTAAGAATATCTGTGAATAATCATGTTGTATAATAGACGAACTATATTTGAGTTAATTATGTTATAAATCACTTATTGAATATTGAATAAAAGGGAACCCAAGGGAGAAAAATCATAATGGGAGAAAAATTAAGAAACGGATAGCAGATAGATATTAGGAATGAGTTTTGCAGAGAATAATTAAGAGGAAAGAAAAGACGAGGAGAACAAAAAGGAAAGTAGAATCGAAATATAAATTTGTAAGCAGTTTGCAGAGAGAAAAAGGGGAGAAGAAATATTAAAGGGGTTATTGGTATGCATGAGGCCATATAGATGGGGCATGCTGAAGTTTGACAAGGGTTAGACGGACAAGATCGAGGTGTGAAAGTGAAAGTGTATAGAAGCGTCATTGAACAAAATTAAAGTACCCTATCACATTATGCGTATATAAGTCATGACTATAAAACAATTTTAAATAGAGCTCAAAGATATAATATTTTATTGAAACCCATTCGGACTTAAAACCTCAAAATTTCTACAAATGTCAGATATATCAACAATTTTATATTAGGTTAAGTAGGCGATAGCCATTTTTATAATAGTTCATTTAATATCAGTTTAGCTTATCCACCATACAACCTCCATCTTCCATCTTCCAATTTGATCATATACATATATCTAGAACATAAAATTTGTTTGAATAAATGTGTAAATTGATATATATTGTAACGTACTTATTATAGTTTGTAATTCTTAATTTATTATTGAGTTTTTTATTAATTTAGTTACCTCTTTTTATTCCCAGTCTAGCTCATTACCTCTTACCTTTTTTTTTGTTTTTTAAGCATGTAGTACTCTCTCCCCAGTAGTGAATTCTCTAAGGCTTTTGTGAAATTTACTGTAGGTAGGTATAAAAATTTTTCATGCAATATACAACAGTTAAAAGAACATGAAACAAATATATATCTGGTTTTATTTTATAAAGAAATTTGGCGAAATTTGATTAATGAGTGAAAAAATGATCATCTCATAGACATAGAATGTATTCTGTGAATATAGTGCCTTGTACTTATATTTCACTATTTATAAACAAATAGACACTATCCTATTACTAATTAAACACTAAAATATATATATGTAATAATTTTGTTCAGAAAACAACAATGTGTATCTACTAATAACGCTAATTACAATTAAGGTCAGATAGGTACTTTACATATATACAATCAGTGGTATATATTGAAGAAGGCTAAATGAAATTGGGTTAAAGGCAAGAAGACCTGCCAATGGCCCATTGCTGATTAGAGAACATCGTAGACAGCGCCTTCTTTTCGTCCGTGAACACCAAAATTGAGGAATGGGGTAAAATCCTGTTTACTGATGAATCGAGATTTTGTATGTTATCTCCAGATGGCCGTCACAGAGTATGGCGAAGAGGTGGCGAAAGGTTTGCAGAGTGCAATATTGTGCCAAGGCTCAGTTTTGGTGGAGGCTCAATTATGGTGTGGGGGGGAATTAGTCTTGAAGCTCGTACAGAGTTAGTGGTGGTAAATGATGATGCAATGACTGCTGATAGGTATATTACTGACATTTTGGAACCACATGTTGTGCCTTTTGTCCCATTTATTGGAAACAATTCCATGCTAATGCATGATAATGCCCGTCCGCATGTGGCAAGAATCGTTTCCGAGTATTTGGATCAGGTTGATGCTAACCGTACAAGCATGGGATGAATGCGACCAAGGTGCCATTCGTCATTTATTTGAGGGGATGCCAAGACGCATGGAAGCTGTAATTCTTGCTCGGGGAGGCAATACAAGATATTAACTGTTTTATTTAAGTTTATTTTTGTTGTTAATTTTAAAATATTGTTACATTCATTATCGATAAATTTTGTATGTTGGTTCTTTGTGAAGTTAAAAGTTAATGTTAATTATAAATTGAAAAACTACGTCATTATTTTAATTAAACATATCTTCCCTATTAATAGAGATATTTACAGGAATTAAAAAATGAATTGTTAAGAAAAGACTACGCTAAAGTTCTGTACCAAAATTTTCATCTTTTTTTTGCTAGCACTTACCACAGAGTGTTGCAAACTTTATGCAAAAATCCAATGTAATTGGTACACCTTGTATATGGTCAAAATTTAAAATTAAGCTGAAATTCAGTAATACAACTGCATTCCGCACGAAAAACCTACAATTTCAAAAAAAATTATGTAAATCGAACCTATAGTTAGGAAAATATATTCAAATGAATTTTTGGTAAATTTTAGATGGATCGAATTTTGTGCCTATGAGTGTATATAATAACAGGTTAAAAGGTAATTATTACCCAATATAAATAACGAGATTCTCAGGTTACAAAGCAAGAAAACCATTCGCACCTTAAATAAAAAATAACAGAATCGTGTGAAGAAATCTTATCGATAGGGCGGCAAACTAAACTTGATGTTTCTTTGATAGAAACGGTAGGATCAAAGACCTTGGGTGAAAGTAAAACTTTCGAAGTTTAACTTTGTTACAGGTCATTAAGTAGTTTTTGAATGTTGCTTGTCGACTATATGACTCGTGCTGCTATCAAAAACACGCTATATTACCCTACGCAATAAACAGACCCATATATCACTATTGGATAATTAAAGAGATCAGAAGAACATTGAGAGGTCATTGAAGGGCCTATTATCGATAAAATACCCTAAAAGTACCAGGAACGGATAATAATAGGGCCATAGAACAGGGATTATATAGGCATAATATATTCGGTTAGAGTAATAGATCTGTTAAATGTCCTTCGCTTCTAAGTAGTTTCATAGAATCTTATTATTTTGAGGTATTACAATAAACGACATAATGCCCCTTGCACTCTAGCAGAAATGTTGGCACACAGGAAGTCATATATGGTAAAAATATTATTGTTATTATATTCCTTGAACTTTGCAAGTGTCGTTTTACACTTAGTAACATAACAATCCTTTACGTACTGACAAGTGCCTATATAAAAATTGTACCGTGTAACTTAATATTATGCTTAGAGATAAGAACAGCTAAGGGACCAACCTATGTGAGATACATTTCTTAGGAATATATTGTGTATATTACCTTTCCGCAATGGAATTTAGAGTGACTGATATTACGTGAAATATGTATAATTTGAGCTACAGTTTTACCAAAATTGAATTATGACTGTAACATAAGTAAAATGGATATAATCCTGGTGTTCATGACATTGACAACGCTGGCACACGAAACCGTCCCCGTCCTATTTAACACTTAACTCAGTAACGATCAGCTAGCGCAGTATTCTAACAAACCATACGAAAATTGTACCTTTAATTCAACACAGCTGGAGCTTTCATAGTGCTCACAAATTGGACCAAAAAAGTTCTGACACGGAAAAAAATAATGTAGCGATTTTTCCTTCCGAATCGTTAGGGGGGGGGATCTCTGGCAGTCGACATTTCGGTTTTCGAGAATCATACCCGCTTTCGCCAGCCGCCGTTTTGAATGTATGGGTGAGTTTCAATTTTCAATTTCATATGAAAAATGGTAATGACCAAAGTTGTTTGCAACTAAATTTCCTAAAATTTTGTCCATAACATTTTCCCTAGTACATCTAGATATTTTTCGACGATGAACCGAAAAAGTAGGTGGAATTTGATTATAGCATTATCTAGTTTATTATTGATGGTAACGCATAAAAGATCAGGGACAAATTTGTACGGAATAAAAATTTGCTGCATGTTTGAAGCTATTGCGAAGCTATTTTTTTGTAGGATTCATATTTTTGGACGCACGCTTACGGTAAAGGGAAAGAAGCTAAGTTTCTGGAATTATACGAGTCTTCCAATGAAAAAAGTTTGTTCATTATCGTTTATACGTTAACATCACTAATAAGCGAGGAAAAATTTTCTTATACGAAATTCTTGAAATTCTCTACAACCTTCATTCTATACTTTTTTATACATTCTATATATTTGTAACCGTTTTCGAGCCACATTCACCGGAAAAGTGACGGCTTTCGAGAATAAGATTTTTATTTATTTTACTCACATGCAGTCATATCGTCTAAACCTAAACTATTCATCTGAGAAAGAAAATTATTCCCTTATCCCCTTCAAGAATATATATAACTTCGGTAAATAAAACTCACCCCCCATTCATTTTCACCCCAGCTGCTCATGATTTCTTAGAAGCTCTGGACCTCTTACAAATCTACGACTGGTAATATTGTCTTCTTCAAGTCTTCATCTAACTGTCCATTCGCTTACGTTGGTATTCCGACATTCCGGACGTGATGAAGTCGATTTCTACAGCTGTAGCACGACATTTTCGCAGCAGTCTTTGTAAGATGATAAAGCGATCATCATGGGCGTTAGTTCTTCATAGGGGATCAGTTCCAGGTCGTCTCAACAATGCAGCTGTTTCTGGATTAACAGTTATATTTTGTTAGATTAAATAATCGCACCACAACTTTAAAATGTATTTTACAGTTTTAGACTTATTATATTTATCAATATAATAAAACAGAATTATTGGCCATTGTGTTTAAGATATCATAATAATAAATCATCACAAGGCCTTAACATGTAAAGTTTGTTTAAAAATACTTGAACTTCATATGCAAGTGGATTCATACTTGCTGGAACGTTCCAAAAATTAACGCAAATGAGTGTATTGTGAAGCCTTCTCTTAGTGTAGATTTCCAGGATTGATTATATGGCTCACCCTCGCGAAATTACCATAACGAGCAGATTAGGCTAATATTATGAAATAATTATTCAAATCGTCACATTTCGAACGAACGGAAACGCGTTTTTTATACCGCCCATTAGCATATTTATTAGTTCGTATAGTTTCTATAGTAATTCAATTAGATGTGTTAAAATACATTTTATTACGGCTACAAACCATATAATTTTTAGTGTCTAAATAACGGATCGCGCGATAAAAATCGAATAAAGGCGGAATGGAATACGTTAGATTTTCACACCAGATAGTAACACAGTTGCTAGTGCACGGTAATTAGTTAATATGTAACACATAATAGCTAAGAAAAATCGTGGGGTTATGCAAAGCAGTCTATCATAAACCTTATTATGAAAAGTTTCTCGGTCTGATTACGACGCGCGGCCGGCCGTGTTCAAATACGAGTAAATACACCTACCTCTTGCGTCACTGACACACATTGCTTTATTGACAACTTCGCTGAAAAAATATTTATTTAGCCCATATTTACAAGGGTGTCTGTTATTTTCCGTTTGGCATAAAACTGCTGTTTGCTAAATAACCTTCTCGACCACTTACTTTCAGCCCGAGCACGTGGGCTATTTGTAACAATAAGTTTAACAGAGCATGCCGGGGATTGACACAGTTGAAAGTTGACATGCGAATTCAGCGGGTCGGAGCGCCATAGGCCTTTTGATATTCGAGAATCATGAACGGCGGCCGCCATTTGGATATCTTACATCGTGTATATCGAAATAATATGGTTTGCAGGACACTAAATGCTTTACGAGACCTGCGTTTGCATGATTTAAAAGGAGATACCCACAGTTCACAAAAACTGTAGGATTTTGAATATATGTTAATTCCTAAGGCACAAAATTCGATCCATCTAAACTTTACCAAAAATTCATTTGAAAATATTTTCCTAACTATAGGTTCGATTTACATGATTTTTTTTTTGAAATTGTAGGTTTGTTCGTGCGGAATGCAGATGTGAAATGAAATTATTAATTTTGACCATATACAAGGTGTACCAATTACAATGGATTGTTGCATAAAGTTTGCAACACTCTGTGGTAAGTGCAAGCAATAAAAAGATGAATTTGGGTACCGAATTTTAGCGTAGTCTCTTCTTAACAATTCATTTTTTAATTCATGTCAATATCTCTATTAATAGGGAAGATATGATTAATTAAAATAATGACTATGTGTCATGGTAATTTTCAATGCCATTGCCAATGGGTTTTTGCAAAGTTGCTTTAGCATCTTCGTTTGTTTTTTTTTGACAAGTGTCGCTAGTGTTTCTAAGTTAATTGTTGCGATTTAGTCTGAATTATAACAAAGTAAGGGTAAACAATAAAAAGTATTAATGGTCTTAAGTGCAACTGGCGCCGACCGAGCCATAACTTTAATACAGGAAGGCGGTCACAATACTATGCGGCACAAGTTCTAGGTGTTTCGAGATGTAGTATTCAAAGAGCCGTGGAATGGTTTCGAGAAACTGGAGAATACACCAGAAGAATGGGATCAGGAAGAAAAAGATGGATCAGGTTGATATTAACCGTATTGTGTGGCCTGCAAGAAGCCCAGATCTTAACCCTATCGAACATGTTTGGGATATGGTAGGAAGACGTGTACGAGCCCAAGTTCCTGCTCGTGTGAACCTGAGACCTATGGTGAACAGCCATATCACGTCACGACGCAGAAGTTATATTAAATTAGTTTAAAAACTATTCAAAACTACACACTTTGACTTTGTCAATACTGAAGTTTAAATGACGGTCGCGGTGTAAATTTTACCATACTCTCATGCCAACGTTAAAAAACAATTAATAATAAAAATTGTCATTGATGACGTGCAAGGGTTAATCCGAATTCCGCATTCCCTATAGTCATATTTCTACTATTTTATATATCGCATTGCACCATAAAGCAACTCATCGTATTACAAATTCATGTAAAAGTTTCTTACAAAGTTTGTCCGATTGTATCTTTCACTTTACACCAGAGGGAGAACTGTAATATTTTTCGTAAAAATCGACAAAACTGAAAACGAAAATTGCGAGACGGGAAACTTGTGAAACGGGAAACTTGTGAAACCATAGAAACTCTAAAAGCTTGATAAACTTGATAAACTTGATAAACATAATAAACATGATAAACTTGATAAACTTGATAAACTTGATAAACTTGATAAACTTGATAAACTTGATAAACTTGATAAACTTGATAAACTTGATAAACTTGATAAACTTGATAAACTTGATAAACTTGATAAACTTGATAAACTTGATAAACTTGATAAACTTGATAAACTTGATAAACTTGATAAACTTGATAAACTTGATAAACTTGATAAACTTGATAAACTTGATAAACTTGATAAACTTGATAAACTTGATAAACTTGACAAACTGGATAAAGTCGATAAACTCGATAATAATAAATAATAATAATAATAATAATAATATTTATTTTATAAATCAAATTACAGGGAGTAACAAGTTTTAATTATAATAACCTTAATTATAGTATTAATTTACAAAATAAATATAGATTTATATCCATTTTAAGTTAAAAAACTTGCGAACGGATGGATACATCTAAATACCATTCAGAAAAATTTACTAGTAATCAAAAAAGAAAAAAGAGAAGAAGAATGAGTAAAGAGAAAAAGAAAAAAGAAAAGAAAAGTAGTTTTACAAAATTTATTGTTATGTTAATTCTATGGTTGGCTAATAAGTAATGGCCGTTTTTTTCAATTTGAATTGGCGCGTGAATAATAAAGTGTTTTGGCATATTGTTTTGTGTTATTCGAATGAGCTTTCTTTTCTCTATAAGATAGTGTATTAGATTTTTTTGTTGGCCTTAATTTTTGTTAATTTTCAGATCATTGAAATGGAGTGCCAAGTCGACAAAACCGAGCATTTTCGACACCTTCTTCTTTTTGCATTCAATCAAGGTGCTAAGGCCGCAAAAGCTGCTCGCGACATTTGTGCTGTGTACAGGGAAGGCTCTATGCCTGAAAGAACTGCTCGAAATTGGTTTGCGAAGTTCAAAGACGGCAATTTCGACCTTAAGGACGCTCCTCGTTCCGGGCGACCAGTCGAATTTGATGAAGAGCGTTTGAATCAACTTTTGCATGAAGACGCGCGCCAAACCACTCGGGAGTTGGCGGAGAAGATGGGATGAGTGCACGGCACTGTTGAGCATCACCTTCAGTCGATGGGGAAGGTTCAAAAGTTTGGCGCGTGGGTTCCATATGCATTGAGCGAAAACAACAAAAATCAACGTTCCACTATTGCCTCCAGTTTGCTCGCCCGTCATCGCTCAACTCATGGACACAAGCAAAGATCCCTTTATCGAACTGTTACGGGCGACGAAAAATGGTGCCTGCATGTCAATATGAAACAGCGCAAGGAATGGCTCGGCCCGGACAAACAAGCGACACCGCAAGCGAAGCCAGATCTTCATCCTCGAAAGACCATGCTGTGCGTATGGTGGGACTGGGAAGGCATTATTCACTATGAATTGCTTGACCGGAACCAAACAGTGAACGCAGATCTTTATGTTCAACAGATGCACCGCCTCAACAACGCGATTCAACAAAAACCTCCCGATCGACAAAATGGTGTTCTTCTCCAACACGACAATGCCCGACCACATATTGCCAATTTGACCAAGGAAGGTATTCTGACGCTTGGTTGGGAAGTGCTACCGCATCCTCCATATTCTCCGGACTTGGCGCCTTCAGATTTTCAACTTTTCCGGTCGCTCTCTAACGCTTTGCGCGGCGTTTTTTTCAATAATGACGTCGAATTGCGGGCTTGGCCGGACGAATTTTTCGAGTCGAGACCGGGAGATTTCGAAAAACTCGTGGAACGATGGGAACAAGTCATATACAACCACGGAGAGTATATTATTGATTAATTTGTTGTTAATTATTGTTGAAAAATAAAATATAAAAAAATTGAAAAAACGGCCATTACTTATTAGCCAACCTAATATCAGTCTTTCAATAAGAGATCTTTTGTTCTCTCTCAACCATTTCTTAACCAACTTCTTAAAACTTGATAAACTTGATGAATTTCATGAACTTGATAAACTGGATGAACTCGATAAACTCGATAAACTCGATAAACTGGATACACTTGATAAACTTGATAAAGTTAAATTTGATAAACGTTTTTTAATGATTGTTTTTAATGAATGTTTTTTTAAGACATTTTTTAGAAAGAAATTCGTATGTATTCTTACGATTATACTACTGGATTCAGTTAATAGTTACGTTATGTTTGCCTGTAATTCTTAATTTGAATATTTGGTAGGAAAGCCCTAAATATGAAAACGTGCATTTAAGTTGCACAAGGCATGCATTTTTTGAACAAAATCATAAATCTCCATTAAACTCCGCATTAGGGCATAGAGTTTCACTATCTATTGACAAGTGAGCGTTTTCGGGACGCGACCGAGACAGCTAAAAACTGCACATCCATCGGTTCCATTATAAATGATAAATGGTAATACATTCCGAAGCTTTTAGTCAGGGGATGGCAGAAAAACAGTCGAGCGAAAGCATGTGCTTTTCTTGTTGTGGAATCAATTTTAGTGCTATTAATCCGATTTTTCTTTCATCACCATTAGGCCAACGTTATTAGAATTGAAGATTGATTCGCCAAATGTGAGCAAAAAGATCCGGCCCCGACATCGGCAAACAACTTTTAAGGGAAAGATATATATTTTTTAAATGGAGTATTTATTCAAGAACACAACCGCTCGTGGAAGATTAATAAGATTTATCGCAAAAAAATGTTTACTTCACTACATTTGTTTTTATGGGCAGCCTTCATATATCCTCTACTTCCTGCTGTTGGGTAGTTACCGAAATTGCCCATTAACTTTTAGTAGATTGCTACTCGTTACCAAAAATAATTTAGGCTACAGAAGTGCAAATCATCTTAATATGTTTTTGTTAATGATTGCATACTTTTATAGGTGACCAACCAACACTGAAATGCTTTCGTTAATAATAAGAGCATGCCAATGTTGAAGGTTCAAATTGTAAACAATAATATGAGGATTATTGTTTGGGAATGGTGATTTTAATCTTTGGCAATATGTGTACTCTGTGCTTTACTATTTCAATATACAGGGAATTAACAAAATCGATGCCTATTAGACGCATTTGGAGTACAAATTTTAAAAGTATTTTCAACTTCCTGTGACGTCCGGTGTCAACGGATGTTAATCAAATGCTATTATGTTAAATAGAACACGCCATATATTATTACATTTTTGGATTCCACATTATAATCTGAGTAATTTTCATTAAACATGTCCTATACATAATATATCTGCCAATTCTTCGTATAATAATTATTTTGTAATTTTTTTACACCAAAACAATTAATATAAAATTATATTTTTAATACATGTAATACATAATACATAATACAATACATAATAAAATTATTATATTTTAAAAGGAAAATCTCGCGCCTAATAAAGCGCCACTATTAAGACGATTTTAGCCTGCTGTAAGATAAGTTATACTGCCCCGATCTCCCATTGCGGCAATTGTGGGTATCCTTTGAAAATTTTTTATGTCTCATATTTCGATGTTACAAACTATATGTACAGTTGTGTTCAATAAAGTGTTGTACAGCCACTTCTGAGTGGTGATAATCAGGCAAAAATATTTATTGTCAGTCAAAACTCCAAAATGCCTGCAATGAACCTTACAGAAAGAGCCCGCATCGTTTCGTTTTTAGATGATGGACTCTCCATCAGGGAAGTAGCCAATATTATGCACACAAGCAAAAACACTGCGCTGAAAATTAAGCAGAGATGGGAAATAGACGGAACCCTTGAAAAGAAGAAATCCACAGGAAGACCGAAAGTTTCCACTCAAGAGCAAGATAATGCCCTTATACAGCACCTGGAACAATATATCCGTTTGATGTAGTGAGAAGTGCTATACAAGAGACAAACTTTGCTAATACTATTGCCTTAAGTAATCCAATAATAATATTTCCAAAAATACTATTTGCCTTAAATAATCTGTACCGCGAAAATTGGAATGAAGTTGTCTTCACAGACGAAAAAGTTTTTCATCCCACGTTTAATGGGCATATAAGAGTGTATAGACCTCGCAATACTAGATACGACGAGCAATATATATATAATTACGATATAGCTGGAAGATTATCTGTAAATTTGTGGGCATGGTTAAGCATTCATGGACTTGGAGTATGTTGGAGCATAGAACGGCGGTTAAATGCCCTAGCATATAGAAATATCATAGAAAATGTGGTGTCGCCTTCTGTGGAACAGCACTTTTCTGGTAATAATTATATATTTCAACAAGATAATTGTCCAATCCATAACGCAGGCATAATAAGAGACTGGTTTGCAACTAATAATATTGAAACGATGGTTTGGCATGCCAGAAGTCCTGATATTAATATTATTGAAAACCATTTTAGGTTGAAGTATCTGTCAGTTATAGGGTGTCAGCATTTTATATACAGTATTTATTAAGGTAAATCCATATTATGGTAAGGACGTCTCTTGTAAAAAAATCCATAAAATTAGCAAACTCACAGAGAACTTAAGAAAATTACTATGAATTAATATTTGGTCCAAGCACCATTCGCGTTTATAACTTTTTGAATCCTATTTCTCATAGACAATATTAGTGTCCTGGTGTAATTCTCGCCAATATTTTCCCAGGCATTTTCAATCGCCAACCACAGTTCTTCTACGTTCGCTGGTCGGAAATTTCTGCTACGCATGTCTTTTTCCATTTGTGCCCATACATTTTCTATCGGATTTAAATCCGGCGACTTAGAGGACCAAGGTAAAGTGTTAATATGGTTTGTATTCAGCCATTCAGTAAAAACTCGTGATTTGTGAATAGAGGAATTATCCTGAAATATAAATTTAATTGAAATATGGAAAAAGGAAAGAGGAAATAGAAATATTTTCCTGCTGGATAGTGAGGTTCTCGGGATATAAAATGGAAACGGAAGGTAACATAACATATTCCAAAATGCGAGCGTAGCTTTGACCAGTAAGACGCTCTCCTTGGCAACATATCCATGCCCACACGTTGATAGAGAAGCGACCACTACGAGCTATTGGATTTATATAGCGCTGTTCATATCGGCAATTTCTTGGGCGGCATACACGCACAGAGTCATCATAGCAGGATTGAAAAACTTTTTCATCTGAGAAAATTGTGTTGTCCCAAAAGTCCTGTGGCACACCGACAAATTGGTTGGCAAAGTTTAACCTGTGCTCCTTATGCCGTGGCAACAGAACAACTTTATTTGCAGCCGAAAAATTTTTTAGCTGATTGATACGTCGTCTTGCGGTTTCCACCGAAGCAGGAAAATTTGTTAAGAAGCAGGTAGTCACTGCTGTATCAAAAGGATTCTGTCGGAGGTGGTCAAGGACGAGTTCGTCCTCCTCCATAGTACTGAATTTCTGACGGCCCCCTCTATGGACGTACTCAACAGTTCCATCTGCATTCCATTTTTGCTTAATTTTGTAAATGCAACCTTTACTCACATTCAAAGTATCTGCAACTGCTTGCATTGACCATCCGTTCTGCAGTAGCATCACAGCTCTCATTTTTTGCGGTTCAGTTAAGCGCGGCATAATAATAATAAGAATAATAATAATAATGAGGAAAACTTATATAGAATACATAGAACTTAGAATATATACAAAATATAGAATAATTATTAGTAAACTGACAAGTTTTGATTACCTGAAAGCCTGTTTCACATTAATTAAAAATATCGTTTACTTTCAATTAAAAGGCACTGTACATTGCCCATCACATTACATTATCATGTAGTATAACAAAATATTAATCACACTATGTACCTTTCTTCATATCATAAAACAATTGGATGCTGAACATGCTGAATGTGATGCAGAATAAGAATGTTTTCCAACAATCAACCAACCATAAGTTTCCAACATTCTGCAATATTTAACAAATTTTTTGGTGTAATTAGTTTTTAATAATATAAATTAGTTTTCGTGCTAATTGTAAAACCGCGAAACTGTAGGCGTATAGTCCTCTTAAAAGCTTTATCTCTACCAATTCACATAAACGGCGCTATCCAGTGCACCGTTTGCCATTTTCCATCCCTGGTGCATCAACCTCTCTAATAGGTTTCTTGCTAGGTTTATTGTTTAGTTGACGTTGAAATCGACTTTGTTCTGCTGATAAAAAACCTACATTTGACATGTAAAACTCGTCCCCCATGCTAAAAATCAACTTTCCGCAGTTTTTCTGCACTTCCTTTGGAAAATCCTGGCTCCATTTTCTTACAATAATGTACAGAAACAAAAGCAAAACACAATTCGTAGAGGAACGCACAAAACATAACAACAAGATTAAGTAAACAACTACAGCCCTAAAGAGCTGTAGTTGTTTGGGCTATTTAGGCCTTCGGAAATATATTTTGGGCATATATGCGGTTTTCTCAAAAGCAGAACAATTATAATTGATAGCATGGTACAAAATGTTTATTTAAAAAACAAATGATGTACAAATTAACTTAAAACTAAAATGGATCTTTTTAGCCTTTCTCTTTGTTTTCTCTTTTTTTCCCCTTTACTCCTCTCTCTTCTGGCATCTCTGAAAAGCTGGACACCTTCGGTAGCTTCTATTTCTTTTTGCAAAAATTGCATTCCATAATAATTGTAACCAACCGAATCCTAAAAAAATACATATGCGTTCCAACGTACGATCTCCAAGGAGTAAATTATTAATATTCACCCTCAGTTCTTGTACTTTTCCCGCGGCCAACTTCTGCAGCCTTTGCAAAATAGACAACAAAGTATGGTTTGCAACAATTGGTGCATGATGTAGTTTCTATTGGTTACAAACTCAGGTTTATTGCTATGCGACCGTGGTCGACCATTTTGCCAAATTTCATATTTCTCTAACTTTTCCTTCCATACCAGAACTGACTCATCAGCAGCGACATTTTAGCAAGTACTGGTGAAATTCACTGTATAAAATGTACCTTCAAGTATTAGCAAATATTATATGTCACATCAGTCTACAAACAAGGTAGGACAAATAATGATTCAGACCATGTGGCTTACGAAATGCAGCTATTGCCCTCATTGAGATAATACAGAAAAAAAACAAAAATTATCAATATGTCTATTAAGCTATTAAGCAAACGTTGCATATCACTCCTTGCTCAACCTAGGAATCGTGATCACTGTTAATATTTCTCCCCGCTGTCAGCTGCGGAGCAGTAGCGTATGAATTGACAGTTTTTATCAAGTAGCCGCTGCAGTACTTAGCGAGGCAGCGCAGCATGCCGTGATCTTGCAAAACATTAAATTACTCCACGAGCGCCAATAATAAAGCAACAATATCAAGTCCACGCTCTCGTATTATTGACACACATCTAGTGACATTTCGCTTCCTACCTAGAATGCCCGGTCCGCCGTAAAACTACACCCGCTACGCCTGGAGCATATTTGCGTTGGATTGCGGGGTTACAAATAATGCGCGAACAATAGAAAGTTAATTGGTCCCCTGTCGGGTGAATGAGAGTTATTATAATGGCGTAGATGACGATTTGAAAAATTACACTGACGTGTTACTTAATACGTTATGCTTGATAACCATAAACCAGCACGGCTCTATAGACCAGGTGCGCTCTATATATTTTGCAATTATTGTTTAGATCGTTTCCAAAATGAAATATTTATACACTGACTGAAGGAAGTGACAAATACTCGTGATACGTTAAGTAGAATTTATGTTTCGTGAGGTGAAAACCAGAGGGTTTCAAACACCAAATTAAAAATGTTTCAGGAGAACAAATATAAAGTTGAAAGTAACACAAAATATTTTACGTCTAGAATTTAGTTTAATTAAATATGCTAAAATATATCTTGGAGATCTGAAGGAATTGTTACGTAATTTTATTAAATCTATGTGCCTAACTGCACGCGAATGTGTGGAATCTGTAACTTCTATGTGTCTATTACATGTGGGAAGTGAAGCACCGTGGCACAACACATTTAGGGACAAATTTGGGAATATTAATTACGAAACTTGTGTCTTTACCTGTCAATTATGTAATGACACCATTGCGGAATTACGTCTGTCTTAAATTCGTGTTTATAACCGCCACAAATCCCGCTAAATCATTATTATAAAAAGATGAAGTGAACTGCTACACACAAATTAGGAATTATTTTACCTTTTTTATATTTAATATGTTCTCGATGTATTTCTTGGGAAATTTATTAACACAACTCTGCGGCGTCGTGTCATCCGCCGCCAAACGGGCAAACTAAAAACATTTATTACGTTTTGTAATATAAAATAAGATTTCAACCAAACGAGAGTCAATTTTCTCTTGCGAAGATATATTTTTCGTGTAATTTTTCAATGTACTAGCAACAGTAAAAGGGGCATTCATAGAGAAAAGGTATAATACAAATATTTTTCAAAAAATGATGATAATAATAATTTAATACTTAATAATAATATTTTCGAATTTTGACCAAAAAATTATTTAATAAGTAACTTTTACAATTGTTCATTCAAGATTAATCAAATGGGTGCTTTATCTTTACACAAATAGTCGTTTTTATGTTTGTTTACAAAAGTCAAACAAGAAACAATAATGGAAAACATTATTAACACATTATTAACACACTTACAACGTATTTATAAGCCTCTAGCCATCTCAGCCGTCTCACAACATGGGTAAACCGAAACAGGATGTCGATGGAAGATGAGCAGTCCTCGGTATGGATACCTGTTTTATAACATTCCTATAAGATTTACTTTTTTTAAATATGAGTATTAACTTTTTACAGGAGCCGTCCTATTAATAAATAAGAGGAACTTAGTTTCAAATGATAAACATATTATATGTACCTACCCTTTAACAGAAAAATTTGTCGCGGAAGAACGGATACGGTTCCATACATTTTGCTATAAACCTAACTACCTAGTCGTGTCAATGAATACATAAAAGCGGCAATTAATAAACAAGTTTTTTTATGTAATAATGACAAAATTAATTTGTGGAACAAAATTAGGAAATTTTATTAATTGTATCTAATATTTTATAAATAAAAAAAATCAAATTAAATTTTCATTTATATTTTGCGTTTCGGAGACTTCATCTTCTTCAAGATGATCTGGCGATCGCAGTCACTTCCACTGCAAACAACGCAGGCAGGTGAGCAATGGAGACCAACCACTGCGGCATACACGCTGAACTGCATTCTGATTTGCAAGAGCAAAATGTGATTTTTAAAAAGTTGTTATTGCAGAATTATTTTTCCATTGCTGAACTTGCAGGTAGACTCTTAATATTTCGTTTTTCTGCATCTTCTGTTGGAGGTAACGATTGAAGTTGTACGCTTTTATCTTTTGAAGCTAATGCTATGAAACGTTTATAACGCAGTTCATTCAAGTCAACACCATACATTGTGAGAATACAATTAATACCTTCATCAAAAAGTACCACTTCTTTACTTTGCTTTTCAACCATAAAAGTTTCAGTTGCTGCACGTTACTTCTGATCATCTTAATTTTTTTTAATAAAACCATTTTTACCTTTGTTATAAAAAATATGCTCCTTTTTAATATAAACATTTTATTAACATTGTTTTTGTTGAATAAACTCATTGTAAGGCATTATTTTTGTGATTAAAAGCTACACACAAAATTCCCTATTTTTGTCAGATGACGCAACTTGGGTAATGTGTTACACACTTCCTCCTAGGTGTCACACAATTCCTAATTTTCGTTACTGTTAACACAAATAGGGAATCATGTAACAAAATTCCGTGTTTGTGTGTCGCGAAGTTAAAAGGGTACACGCTTTCGAAACCGTACCTATTTTGTGACAGGTCTTGACACGTTTTAAGTATATGTGTAGAAATTGCGTATAGACAAGTACCTGCTATACATTTGGGTGCGTTTGTTACATTAAAAAAATGTTTAATTTAATATCAACATTAGAAAAAAACCGTTTTATGTTTATTGTTGTGCCCGAAAAGTGGGTTACCAATAACGACACATTGTTTTGGCCAAAGCACCTGTAACGCTGGGCGGTGGAAAAGCTTAGGGCGGACCCAGATTCGTTTCCAGATAGTTTAGTAGAGTTTAAAATCATCGGCAACTAACAAATGCTCACAAGTAATTTAATGACTTCAGGAACATCATTAATAAAGAATAAAAGCAATATGGGGCCCAGATTTGAACCTTGTGGAACTCCCGAAGTTGGAGAAAATGATATTGAATTGAAATTTTGATATCTGACCATAGTGTCTAGCGCTTAAGTAGGAGGTGAATAATTTAATCAATGCTTCAGAAAATCCAATATTTTCAAAAGGAGTATGTTATGGCCAATCTAATCAAATGCTTTTTGGAAGTCCGTATAGATGACATCGACCTGTCCTCTATTATCCAAAATCTCAGAGACATATTGACCTAAAAACCGCTAAATTAGATATTGTTGACCTCCTTTGTCTGAACCCATGTTGGCGTGACGAAATAAGGTTTTAAGGTTTAAGGTGAAATATGGTTTTAAATTCCACTAATTTTGCCTTCAGTATTCAGAAAATTGAAGGGGTTTTCTAATTGCATTATATCAGAACCTGTATCAAAGTTTTTTTCTGCATTTTTTCAAAGTTAGGTTAGAAAAATTATTTTCAAAATTTGCTATAAGAACAAACATTTTTGACCTTCTTTTTGGGTACATATTTCGATCAAGAGACTCAGCTTTTGAGCTTCTTTTTTCGAGATTTCGAGCAAGTCTTCAAATGATTTTTCGGAATTGAAACTCGTGTGTTTTAACTTGAAAAAAGCACACGAAAATGCCGGGACGTAACTTGGATATAGCACTATGTTCACATTGAATTGTGGTGAGATCATTGAGTCAATAGCGAAACTTTGTATATAGAAGTGTACAGATTTCTATTGAGAATAAATTTATCTAAAAAATTGTTTTTTTGTACAACTTGGCGCTTGAACTATGATTTTCACCTCACGATTTTAAAGTTTACTAGGAAGTTTGGTAGTTCACGACTTCGAGGCTATTGACTATACCGGGTGCCTACGATATTACTAGCCAGCCTATAACTTTCTTATAAAAGAGATATCGATTTCAAATTTTGGGAATTTTTATGTTTACTATACGGTGCATAGATTGATTGCTTCAAGATCTGATATTCATTTTGGGTTTAACCGGAAACAATATAAACTTTGTTATTTTTAATGAATCACGCAACCCTAGATCCAAAACATATAGTACCTATACCTTATATCAATCTTCGACAGTTTTCGGGAAATTGGCTGTTTTAAATGTTATATCAACCATAAATGATTTAATTTTCGAATAAAACAAATGAATGTAGGAACAAATAAGTTACGGTTCTTCAAGTTTCTTGGTGTGCAAAATTTGATAGTCATAAAAATTTCATTTCCCGCTGAACCCTGTATGACAAATCTGCATTCGCAGACATTCAGTCGCCGATATCTCATAAACAAGGTTTAGACAGGGGACACCAGAAACAAAAAATATCCAGAAAGGTTAGTAGAATGTAAATTTAAGGTTCAATATAGGGTGTTACATTAAAAATATCGAAGTAATTTAAGCCTGAAAATCACTTTTCATAGTACTTTTTTTCATCTTCTCCGGTTCAGCCGGAAATGAAATTTTGATGACTCTCAAATTTTACTCACCAATAAACTTAAATAACAGTAATAATTTGTTCCTACATTCATTTGTTTTATGAGAAAATAAAATAATTTATGATTGATATAACATTTTCGAGCGCCATTTTCTGGAAAACTGTCAAATATAGAATTATGTTCCATTAAAAATAATAAGGTTTATACTGTTTCCGGTTAAACCAGAAATGAAAATCTGATCTTGAAGCAATCAAACTGTGCACCGTAGTCAACCATATAAATTACCAAAATTTGAAACCGATATATTTTCTTACAAGGAAGTTATAGGCTGGCTAGAAATATCGTAAGCACCCGGTATACAGACAACTTTTTTATACATAGTAGTAATAAAAGAGAAAGTAGGCATTGAAATAGCTTTCTGCCAACTCGGAGAAACTGTATTTTTTTTAATGTAAGCATAAATCAAATTGCAAAAAATTCTGAGAGATTGTTAAAGAATTTTCGGAGAAAAGAGAGAAATTTTCGGAGAAAAGAGACAATAGCTATGGAAAAAGGTTCTGCAATATGACGAAAATTGACTGAAATATTGCCATTCGGTAGAGATATGAAAGATAAGAAGAGCATATTCAGATTTTTTACTTAAGAAGGCAAATGAGAAACAAATGGATCTGGATATATTGTGACCTGTATATATATGTACATGGCAGGTGCTTATATAGGTAAATGTTGCTTCATGTCATTCAAAAGACTGTTAAGAAGTGCGAAAGTTGCTTCATAACAGCTGTGGCGACGTCACAAAATTACAGCAGCGAGCATATTTACAAATTAATAAAGTAGCAGTGGCAAGGAGAGATTTTAAGTTCCTTGTAAAGAAAAGTATATAAAAAGTGGATTTTTGGATTGTACACCACGCGTTGCTTTTGAATTCGAATAACTTGTGGATGTTTGCAACACTGTCGTGGAAACTATGATTGAAAGAAGTTGGGGTTTAGATGCTCCATTTTTTTCAAGGAGTGCATAAAAGTCACTGCGCGAGAACGCAAGTATGTCAGACATATCTTTATCTGCAAGATTTAAAAGAAATTATTGGAGCAATGAATCTTCTTTTATTTATTATGGGAAATAACCTTAATGAAACATTTATCGAAACATCGAAAATATTAAAAATTATGATGACAACTCCAATGCCAGCAGCTGAAGCAGAACGCACTTTTTCGACGTTTAAACACATAAAAACATTTTTGCAAAATACCATGCTTAATGACAGACTAAATACTTTAGCTATGATGTACATAAATCGAAATTTAGTGCACAAAACAAACAGTTTTGATGATAAAGTGATGGAAACATTCATTTCCATGAAGGACCGCAGAGCGGATTTTACTTTTAAAAAATGACTTACCTTCCCATTTTGTGTAGTTTAATCTGTGTAAATATGTTTTTCTTTTTTTCCTACTTATAAACAGTGACTATCTACTTAGTGAAGTGATTTTTTTTGACATTATATAAACTATCCCGCTATTCTAGCTCCTCGTTTTTATAAACTTAAATTTTATGGTAGGTGGATTTTTGTTTAAAACGAGCGTTTTCTTGTTTTGAAATTTTACAACAAATCGGCAAATTTCCTCTAGGAAACCCCCATTTTAACGAGTTATTTTCTCCAGTGTTAAATTTCTACTTTTTATCTAAGGCGTTTGACCTTGACATGTGCAAAAATTTTCGCCTGCGGCTCTATTTATTTTTACATCGCTGGCCTAACCCCAGGGGGATGGGTTAGGGCAGCGCCGCTCTAAACTCAAACCCCACGACACGCCACTGCACATCACTGTACGCTACTTTGAAGTGATGTCTTAAACAGTGAAAGCTTAAGTAGTGAAACACATTTAGCATACACATAAACATCTGTTGCTCTGGTGCCAGCAGGTGACGCATAGTCTAGTAACAACATACAATAAAAACAGTGGTGTTATTACTAATTTTACTAAATGCCACCAAGAACGAAATATATTTAAAGATGCATTTAATTAATATTTTAATTTTAATCGTTCTGTGAAATAGAACTACGAAAAATATGCCGCCAAAAACATAGAACGTTGTCCTACAAACGTATTTAAAATTTCCTCTTCTTGGTTAATGGTATTCTAGTCCATATTTTAATTTCTTAAACGGAGGTGGAATTTAGACGCATCCAGCCCCTACGCTAACATAGAAAAATTGCCATAGATTTCCAACTAAACTTAGATATGCTTAAACTTACCGTGTACTATTAATGACCCGAAAGCACTAAATGTATAATTCATATCTTCTATCCTACACTCCTGGGAATAAATTCGTGTAGTAATTAATTTATTTCGTTATTTATGCACCCAGTACGGATATGATTTATATAATTCTTCACGTACTCGTATATACTGTAAGTTCTGCATAAATTATTGCTAAATATGATTCGGTACGAAAATAGCCCTGCTGAGTTATGATCTAAGCCATATCATGCATTAAAACTATAATAGCACGTGAATAAGCATTTTAATTAATTGCGTCCCGCAGTATCGCAACTAACGGTACGGCATAATCGTATGTAATGCGAGTCAATCACTAGATATATCGCAGGTAAATTGTTGTTTCTGTACGGTTTGCATAAATGCATTATTTATTCACAGCGGACGTTTAGTCATTAATGCAGGTAGATTATTATTTCACTAAAATGTGTCATTTTCTTTATATTAAGTACTGATTTACCATGATGGTAATTTACTTAATGTAGCGTCGCGTCGTTAATAACGCATAAGAAATAATTCCGTTAATTGCATTGTACTTGTGAATTTTTAAAAGTGGTGATTTGAATAATTATAGAGCAGGGTCGATAATTTTTGAACCCAAAAAAAAAATAGTATTTTCCTTATTTCCCTCATTTGCAATCGAAAATTATCGCGTTACTGCTTTTAAAAATAAAAACTACTGCTTTTTTAAAAAAATTGGTGGGCTGTTTGTTCGTTGAATATCTACTTTCTGATGGTGTAAAAAAATATACATTACAATGATAAATGTTCTCAGAAAATGCAAAGAAACGAAAAAAACCGAATCCGAATTTTTTTTTAATCATTATGTACAATTTTGAGCTATTTATTAAAATTTACACTTTAATTATTCGAAAAACTTAAGATTCCATGTTACATTGATAAACAAAAAAATTACAAATATTAAAGATGCAAACACCAAAACACTTTCACTTCGCTAGACGCGCGTTTCGCCAACCAAGTTGGCATCATCCGGAGACGATTAAAACTAATCTTAAACTAAAAATCTACCCTATTTATACTATTTATGGTGAAATCATTAGTCAAATGATTAGTTGCTAAGCAACGCGTAAAGCGGGCTATACGGTATAGGTCCCTTGTCGCTATTCATACTACTTTTACATTTTACAATTTCTATGCTCTCAAATGTATCCAATTGTATATTATTGGTCACATTTCTGACTAATCTTAAATTACTAATATCTATTCTATGATTGTTGTCAAAAGCATGTTGTGCAACACTAGACTTATCTGTTCTTCCATATTTTAGATGAGCCATATGTTCTTTAAATCTGGTGTTAATTGATCGTCTCGTTTGTCCAACATATTTTTGATCACAATCATTACAACTAATTTCGTAAATCCCAGACCTTTCATTTGGAACAATTTTATCCTTTGGATTGTCTAAAAGTTGTTGTAATTTATTACTCGATGAATGAATCGCTGTTATACCCACGTTTTTGAAGACCATACTCAAACCACGAGTAAACCGGGGTTTTGGTGTTTGTAGAAATTACTCCGAGTGTTATAGTTACATCAAAGGTTCCAGCCCTATCCAGTAGTCTAATCACTTATCCATTAGTTTTTGTCTCTTTGATGGCATTTCTTCATCGTTCGATTCGACAAACCTTCCCGATTCTAGTAGATCTTCGAAACCTTCAAGACCATCCCCGTCTTCGTCTCCAATATTATTTCTAGTCTGCATTGGTTCTTCATCCACAATTTCATCTGAATCATTAACTTCCTCGTAGGGTTTTTCTTCCACATTGGAACATTTTTCAGAACCATGACAATTTGAGTATAAATTTGTGCATTTTACTTCATGTTTTCGGCAGCCATATTTTAAACTGTTACTTCCAGTTTCACAGCTGCAGCAAATAGTTTTGAGCGATATTTCCGGAATTAATTCCTTTTCTGTAAATTTGGGCATAGTGCCACGTTGATGTTGCTTCCAGCCCCAATCTGTTGCTGTCAGTTCGTTACCCAGCTACGTTTGAAGCTGATAATATGCCCTGTAACAATGTTGCGCCTTCTGTGGATGGGAGATTTGCCAATATGAAAGATGATTTAATTTTTAGCAATTGATATTTTCTGAATTTTAATTGATTCAGTGTCATATTATCATTTTTACATTTATAAATAGATTTAATTGATGGTAATTCTTTCATTTCTTTTTCAATTGATTTTAATTCATTTTTTTCGATATCTTCTTTGTTTGCATTTTTTTATAAAAAATATTGGCCAAATTTCACAAATTTTTGTCGTCTAGTAATGAATTTATGATACGTTTCTTTCCTTTTCCGGCAAATTCAGATGTTGTATCGCAACCAGAAAAACATTGCAGAAATGCAACGATATTTTTTAAAGATTCATATTTGAAACTATTAGAAGTGCAAAAAAGATCTTTTACATTTCCAGAACCCGACTTGAGGATATAAATGTCATGATGTTTTGAATTTAATTGAGTCAAAAGGACCAAAAAATCAATATCTTGACCCACAAAAATTACAGTTTTATTAGCATCTCTGGCAATTTCTATCGAGGTCTTAATTATGTCAGCATCAGCATCAGCTCAAAATTGTACATAATGATGAAAAAGAATTTTTGGATTCGAGTTTTTTTCGTTTCTTTGAATTTTCTGAGAACATTTACCATAGTAATGTATTTTTTTCACCATCAGAAAGTAGAGATTTCAGCGAACAAAAAGACCGACAACACCGACTTTTTTAATAAAGCAGATATTTTGTCGCGATCATATTCGATTGAAAATTAGAGTGAAAATTAGGCTTTTTCGATATTAAGTAAAAATAAGGTGAAAAAATACATTGTTTAAATAAAAAAACGGCCCCTCCAACAGAAATGACCCATCCAACATAAAAGAGACCGACGTTACCTTCGCTTATGTAAAGCTCTCTCTTCTGTGATAACAACATGAATGAAGGAGTGCTTCAAGGGTCAGTTTTAGGAGCATTTATTTCAAACTTTCTATAAATGACCACCATATTTTCATCTGATGCTGCAGTGATAATGGAAACCGGTCACTAAAACACTTCAATTTGTATTCAATGTAATAGCTCAGGACTTCTACATAGTTGCGATGGTATAGATCGTAGCCTACCGATAGATCTAGCATCACTCAACCACCGCGCGAATAACGTTAAAATTTTACCACTACCACTGAGTTTAAAGTTTGTCGTGAAAATGGGCATCAACAGTCATCTCGTTTTCAGGCTATCCACGATGCACACAATGGAAACTTGACGGACGACCCCGGTGGAAGGAAATTGGTGGCTCTAAAGGGAACAAAAAGAGTCGAACGTGTCATGGAACTGGTATCTTTAATATTTTCTATAAGTGCATGTGGTGAAATTCTACCGCCCTTTGTAGTTTACAAAGCAGAGAATTTGTACGAAAATTGTTGTGTTGGTAGCCCGCCAGCAAGCAATTTTGAAAAACTGGCTGACTTGATTCCCGCACTTTCCAACAATGGTTTCTACAAATATTCCTTCCTTAGTGGAAAACATGTCTGGGAAAAAACTCCTCTTAGGTGATAACCTTGCAACTAATGATCGGTGGCCTTTGTAAAGAAAACAACATTTATTTTACAACAATTCCTCCGAACTCAACACACCTCATGCAACTCATGCAACCAAATCATTGGATGATTTAAACTTTCTTTAAGCCCCGGAAATAGGCTAATGTATATGTCATATAGAAAGGAAATAAGACGTTCACGGGTTTTTATGGCAGGAATCGATTGGATTATAAATGAAGAAAAAACTATTAATTATTATGAAACTTTTGGTAGAGAATCAAATTTCCCATCGGAATAACATTTTCTGAATATTAAAAACAATTTTTTCATGCCGAAACAATCCTATCATACTTGAAAAGAAAAGCGAAAATTTCGATTTCTTGAATTTTTTTTTGATTTTTCTATTGTATCTTTTTTTAGGCTTAGATAGGTATATGCATTGCTTCAGATAATACGAAGTAGATTAAATTTCCTTTAAAATGGGGGGAGAAACAATTTTCTTGAATGAAAATTGACCGAGATATGGACATTTGAACCTGTTTTTTTTTGCATTTCATCCCGCTTGTACGAATATTGTTCTCGTTTGCATTTTATTGAAAAAATCATTGTTTTACTCAATTGAAAAAATTTTTTTACGTTTATTATTTAGTAATACATGACAATTACAACAAATGTTTGGTTTAATTATCAATAATCAAACGATACCTTAAAATATTGATTGAAAAATTGAAGGAAGTGGATATTGATGCAGTGCAAGCAGATGAGATTTTCTTATTGGAGAATGTGCAAAAGAGAAAGCATCAATGTTAAAAAATGCTGTTATTGTTGGACAAGACGTGGACCTTCGTATTATTTTATCTCTGTTGCAAGATGATAATGTATGTTTTTGGAAACCACACATCGGAAAAGTAGTGGCAAAATTGTTTGATAGAAATAGTTTTAGTTTCCCTCAGTTGCAGAAGTATCTAAGATTTATTCACACCTACAGTGGTTGTGATGTTACTTCAGATTTCTTCAACATTGGTAAAAAAACATACATTTTATAACTAAAAACAGTGTACGACTTCAACCATGCATGGAAATATCCTTACGTGGCAATGCAACTGAACAAGATATTATTTCTGCATCGGAATACATTGCAGCTTGTTTGTATGGGGCAAAGACGAACATGATTCTGAGCAACTGCCGATTTCTAAGTTTTATAAGTTGTCTAAAAATGACAAGTTTTCTCTGACGCAATTACCACCAACACGTGATGCCATCACACAGCATGCTTGAGGCCTTATAGTCAAATGCAGTAGTGGAATGGAAATATTGTGGACCCTCTGAGTTGGGGTTGGAAAAGGTCTAAGATACGGTTTAACTGCAATTCCCACAACGGCACCTCCAGTGCCAGAGATTTTGTTTAAAAAAGTTACTTGTGGTTGCACTGCAAATTTGCCATGGTAACTGTGGTTGCAGAAAAATGAATATAATTTGTTCCATTTTTTGTGAAGAATGCATGGTAAAGAATGATTAATTGTAACAATATACAAGAAGCTGATATTGCAGAAGACTACATCACTAAAGATATAGAAGATGATATCGATATGCAGTTTGACAATATTATTGTTGAAATGTAGTAGCACCATTTTTTTAATTGCGTATAACAATATTTTTTTCAATAAAATGCGATCGAAAACAATATTCGTACAAAAGTGATAAAATGCAAAAAAAAGAAGCCAGGGTCAGGCCATATTATCTCGATGAATTTTCAATCAAAATTGTTCCGTCCACCATTTTAAAGGAAATTTAATATACTTTTTTTTATCTGAAGCAACGCCTATACCTATCTAATCCCAAAAAAAAGATACAGGCGAAAAAAAAACAACAAATCGAAATTTTCTCTTTTTATTTGTTTCGACTGTTTCCGCATGAAAAAAAAATATTTCATATTCAGAAAATGCTATTCCGATGGGAAATTTGATTCTCTACAAAAAGTTTCATAAGAGATATATCGGGATTTTGCTTTGTTTACGAGATATATTGAAAAAAACTAAGGGGGTGGTTTTTCACCCCTATCTTCAATTTCCACCCTCTAATTTAATAGCACTCAAAAACGCGGAGTGCTATTCTTTATGCTATTCCTCATTTATAACCAATTGATCGATTCCTTCAATAAAAACCTGTGAACGCCTTAGTTCCTTATTGCCCTGTTATTTTAGACATAATCAATAGCCTAAAAAGTCACTGGCGAAATGTTCCTGGAATCCTGGAGAAAGGAAAGTAGAATTAAAGGAGCAATTCTTGAACAGCAACACGAGAAGCAAGCTTCACCAAAGCGAAAAGAGTTGTAGTATACAATCGCATAGAAAGAATAGGAAAAAATACAGATATTGATCAACCTAGCACAAGTTCCCGAAGAAGTACAAACAGAAGAGGACCCCAAAATCGACGAAAATATTTGCGACATTTGCAAATTGTGCTTATCGTTTCTATGTCGGCCCTGACTTGATTGGATTCAGTGCATCCAGTACAAACAGTAGATTTGCGGCATATGCAATAAGCAGAGGAAGGAAGGAGGTCTCTTATATATGCAAAGGGTACGATGATGAAAGATCCTTCCTAACGTTCCTAACCTAGGTTCCAGTTTCTCAAGTTGAATTCATGTTTATTTCTAGTCATTTAAATGTTAATTTCTGTTTTCTGCTATATTTGTATGTAGGTCTTGTATAAAGTTCACAATAAAAACTCAAAAAAAAGTTTTTGTTATTTGAAAGATTTTTTAAAAAATTTTAAGTTGCCGATCTTAGCTTAGAATACGTCCAATATCACTTATTAGTAAATGTGCCGCAGTTGCACGAAATTGGCTCCAACTTCAGCACCTCTTAAAATGTCCTACGGTTAGTGTATTTTAAAAATTGTGAGTAAAATCGATAGGAAAACCTGTAACTGTAGGTCATAATGCTACAAATCTCCAAAAAAATTCATTCGCAATCGCGTGGAACCGGGAGACAAGAAAAACCTCTGGAATATGCAGAAGTTGCATGGTTTTACGGTACTCAACAACAGATGGCGTCACGAGAGCCTCGTGCATCCAAAGGAAAGTATTGGAATGCAATATCTTATTTATTTATATGGATATACCGAATATCTTTTCTCTATGTTAAAATAAAATTTTCTATGTGCCTTGCATTCTTGGGCTCTTTCGTAGATACGATACCTACCCAATAAAAATGTCATGAAATTAGAGTGTTCATTTGTTTTCATTTATATTCACGTCTATTATTTTTATGAATAAATTTAGAAGTTATATCTTGAAAGATCACGAAGATGTAGAGGCGAGCGTCATCTTGTGCTCACGCGATATATCATATTTAAAATATTATATAGATTATATTTGATACAGAATTATAGTAAGTGGCTTATTATATAAATCTTATGCAGGAAACTGCGCAATTAAAATGTCACTTTCACTAGGCAGTCAGTTTCAGCAACATATAGTGATATTTATCTATATAGAATTGGTATTATTTAAATTAATTTACGTTATACATATTTAAAAAGTTTCATGTTTCTATTGTTAATGATGCGTAGGCGCCTTCTAAGTCCAACTAATCCAGAGAGCTGGAACTTATACCGTTGGCTGAAACCGATGTTTTGCGAACTTTCCGACCGGAAAAAGCTTATGCGTGTATATTTTAATTAAGTCGAATGGACAGTGCAGTTAATCTTTTAAGTAACGTATCCCGAAGCCGGAGTCATTATAATAAAATATTTGAAATGGATTTTACTGCTGCGAGCATTCCACGACACCGGCATCTAGCGAAATGGCGATTCATTTTAAAGTCGAATGTCACGACGTCGTTTTTGATAATGTCTGTAAACACGAAAGAATTGAGTGCTTCGGGTAATAAATTATAATTATTATGTTTTAGCCGGAGACTAGTAAATAAAATTAATGACGAGATCCGTCAAGGAACAACATGATTCAGTCGATAATGGCAAAAGTTTCTGGTGGTAATGCTATTAATTAATCAGATGTAAGGGGCATTTGGGTCGGATAGTTGCATCCATTCATCATGCCCTCCACAATAAAATTCGATTAGTGACGTTAAGAAATATTCAACATGATGCCTGTATAAACGGGCAATCTCAGATATCACGTGGAGTGAATTCGTTTCTTCTTTGTAAATCCGGGAAAGTTTTGATTTATATTCAGTAAGCACTTTAACTTTCGAGTTTAAAAATAAAAAGGTCTTTGGTTGGATATTAATGGGATTCAGAATAGTGAGACGCATGCACTTTATTTGCTTGTATCTTATTGGCGCTTTAGTACCTACTGTTATGCATTAACGGCCACAAATCATTTTAATCTCCAGCGTAACGATTTCTGTGTATAACTAACATTATGGCATACATTATTTCTCAGATTAATCATTTGAAAGTTGCCACACAATTCAATTATCCAAGTAATGCCTATGGTATCTAGAGTAACCCCATCACGATTAGACAGTATGTGGATAAATATACAAAAATAATAAGCATATTTTTATATGTTGAGAGCTGCAGAACATAATTATTTTTGGAATATTAATAAAAAATTACTTAATTAATTATTATTCAGTATTAGATGCACTCCAGAGTTTTCCAATGTATCCGGCCGCAATATTAGAGTATTAAACACCCCGCGTTTAGCGTAGATTCTTTGGAACGACACACACTGGTAGAAATCTTCAAAAGTAAAAAAATATGGATATGGATATGAAAAAGATATGGATTTAATAAGATGTATTGCGGTTACTATGTTAAGTTACATATAATACTAAAATATATTAAAAAAATGTTTATAAATACAGAGTGAGACAAAAATTTACACAATTAAATTATCTTAAGAACTACCAGAATTGTAATTGATATCTTCTCGTAGAACTTCCAGATTGTTCATTAGGAGATAGCTGCAATAATAGACATTTAACTTCATCACCAAGGGCTTTACTAGTAACGGTTGGCGCGCAGCTGACGCATGGATTTAAAAATGGAATAAAATGCAGACTGTTACAAAAGGTCTAATTTTTTTTATTATTTCCTTATTCGTTAACCTTCCGTTACACGCGCGCGGACTCTCAGTCCTCTTGAATTGAAATATTGCCGCCATTTCAATCAGTCTGCTTTGTGCCTTTGAAACGTGGACGCGTTACAGAGTAGCTAGTGATTGCGGACCGTAAGTCCCGCCCGTGTAAATACGTTATAAAAAGTGATATCAACAATTTGTATTTTTTATCCCATTACGAACAACAAAAGGTAAGATATTTAGTTTTTTTTTATAAGTTGTCAGGTCATTAAGAGGGAAGGTTAGATGATAGAATTTTGCGTTTTTTGCAGAATATCTACAAAAGTTACTGGACGAAACAATGTTGGAGAATGATGAAGTAGAAATTGAATACGATGACGAGGAAGATGATTTAGAGGAAGATCATTTGGAAGAAAGACCGGACAATTCAGATTCAGAGCAGGACATTTCGGACACTGAAGTAGAACCATCAGAGCTACCATTAGATGGTCCCCTTTTTATAGGAAAGGATAAAACTACCAAGTGGAGAAAACACCAACCGCCAAAAAATGTTAGGACAAGGGCTGAAAATTTAATAAAACACTTACCCGGGCCAAAAGTTTCTACCAAGAACTTGACAGATCCACTTGATATCTGGAAATTCTTTTTTACCGATAAAATTTTGAATACCATTGTAGAACATACAAACGAACGTATTCGTGTAACCGCAGCAAATTATACCCGAGAAAGAGACGCTTCTCCTACAAGTGTATCTGAGATTCAAGCATTATTTGGATTACTCTATATGTCTGGAGTTCTCAAATCTAGTCGGTTGCATGTGAGAGAGTTGTTTAGTACTCATGCCACTGGGGTGGAGATATTTCGTTTGGTGAAGTCGGTAAACAGGTTTCAATTTCTTTTGAGACATCTGAGATTTGATGATATTCAAACACGGGACGAGCGGAAAACAATTGATAAATTGGCTCCTATTAGGGAAGTATTTAATGAGCTTGTCAAAAACTGCAAAGCTGCGTACACACCTTTCCATTACGTTACGATTGATGAAAAGTTGGAGGCCTTTCGAGGACGCTGTGGATTCAGGCAATATATTCCCAGCAAGCCAAACAAGTATGGGATAAAGATCTATGCCCTAGTGGACGCCAAGTGTTATTATGTGTGTAATCTATAAGTTTATGTCGGAAAACAGCCAGACGGTCCTTATACCCTTAACAATGCCCCAAGTGCTGTAGTTGAGAGACTCTGTGATTTTATAAATGGTTCTGGACGAAATATTACCACCGACAACTGGTTTACTAGTATACCGTTATTAGAGTCGCTTCGCTCTAAGAAACTAACGTTGCTGGGTACCATCCGCAAGAATAAAAGAGAGTTACCTGCCGAATTTTCTCAGCCAGCTAAATCACGACCAGTTCAATCTAGTATGTTTGCTTTTCGTGAAAATGTAACGTTAGTCTCCTACAAACCCAAACCTAACAAAAATGTATTATTAGTATCAAGCCTACACTATGACGACAATATTGATCCGACAACAGGAAAACCAGAAATGATTACAGACTATAATATGACTAAGGGTGGCGTCGACACAGTTGACAAACTTTGCGCAGCATATGATTGTGCAAGAAATACCCGAAGATGGCCAATGGTCGTATTATATTCTTTGCTGAATATTGCTGGCATTAATACGATGGTCATTCACAAATGTAACAGCCCCAATAAAATGAGGAGAAGAGAGTTTTTGCGGAATCTGTCTTTACAGTTAGTAGACAATCATTTAAGTCAAAGGGCTCAACTCACTTGCTTGCCAAGACATCTAGCGTCAAGAATTAGAGAATTAGTTGGATGTGAGGAACCAAAACAACATCTAGTTGCAGCAAAAGAAAATAATGTTCCTAGAAGAGGCCGTTGCAGTTTTTGTGACCGAAAAAAAAATCGACCTACGAAATACTCTTGCATAAAGTGTGGAAAATATATGTGTCTGGAACACTGTACTTTTATATGCTCAGAATGTATTCAAAATGGTACTGATGAATAAAAATGTTCAATAATACATGTTTTTTATTGATTATCCAGATATCAGATTTTATTGGCAAAAAAACTTGCATTTCTCAAATGGCGGACTCATAGTCCGGCGCGTGTACTATTGTTAAAAGTACGCACGCGTGTAACGGAAGGTTAACATGGGAAATTTAAGTTTACAGTATTTTGAACAAAGTATCGCCCAAATGGCGCGCCTCACTCTCCAAACATGGAGCAAGCCTTTTTCTGAAGCTTTCGTGCACTCTTTGGAGCATTGCCACAGGAATTACGGCGATTTGTTCTCGAATGTTATCCTTTAGAGCTTCCAGGGTCATGGGACGATTGTTGTAGACAAGGGATTTAAGGTATCCCTACAAGAAAAAATCGCAAGGCGCCAAATCGCAGAGCGCGCAGTCCAGTTCAAATCGCCTCTTAAGGGGATAAGGCGTCCGGGAAACCTGTCTCGCAAAGAGGCCATGCCAACCCTTGCTGTGTGGGCTGTGGCTCCGTTCTACTGAAACCAAACGTCTTCCAGCTCCATCCCTTCCAATTCAGGTAAGAAGAAATTCTGGATCATGGCCAGGTAACGAGCAGAAGTGACTGTAACCGCTCGATCATTTTGTTCAAAAAAATAAGGGCCGATGATCCCAATTATTGATATCGCACACCATACTGTCACCCTGTCAGAGTGCAGGGGCCTCTGCTGTAGCTCCCTGGGATTCGTATTGCATATTCTGTCTATCCAGAAAAGACAACGATTGCGTCTCGAGGCAACGCACCAAGCGTGTTCTCACTAGCGCATTGTCTTGCTTCAAAATCGTATGGCTTCAATTCTTGGACGACAATCATCTTATATGGGTGCAAATGAAGTTGTTCATTAACGATTCGTTGAATGGAACGTCTCGAAATGTTAAGGGCACCGGCCTGTTTACGAATCGAACGCCTGGGAGATCGTTGAATTGCAGCTCGAACACTCGCGATGTTTTCTGGGGTAGTGACGGTATTGAGGTCCTCTTCTTATCGTGGACACATTTCCGGTATCTTGAAATGCATTAACCCACGCGAGAATTCGATTTCTATTCTTCTATTCTACATTGAACCTTACACGAAAGGCACGCTGTACACGCACTATCGAGCGGGCGTTCGACAAATAGGTCAGCACACAAAAGACTCGTTGTTCGCACATGAGTTGTCCAAGAAATAGAAGTTATTAGAAGATCCGAGGAAAGTAAAAAAATATTTAATAGGTCGGCCATTGTTTGCACTATAGAAAATTTTCTGGTATGGTGCTCTCGATACTAAACACTTTATTGCTGGCTTCTAGTGCTTCTTCCGAAAACATCCCGATAGGCAAAACAGCAGATTGTATAATATCTGCTCCATGGATGAGCAGTTTATGGACACTAGAGGGTACATACTATAGAGTATAGATCCACGTACTTTTCTGCATTAGCTTTTGCGTAATTCCTAAACGATTGTATATCTACAGCATATCAACAGGAAATTGTTTGTAATACCACATTGAAACGCTTTATCAATTCCTCATCATTTTTTCATTCCTGTGATGGAAGATGTTAGAGAATACTGTTAAAAAACTGACTGGCAGTATTGCCATCATTTGTTGTACCATATCCGGGTTTCGGGATGTCTACTAAAAGTCCCGTTTGTGTTCTTAATTCATCTTGAATATATTTCTTTGTTTCGCAAACTCTCTCTTGTGTTCTTCATTACGCATTTGCCATTTGCCACTTTTTCACATCCCGCCGATATGCAATGTGCAGAAGACACTTTCAGCATCTAATTCAAGCATGCTATGAAGATAGTCCATGTTCATACTTGCCTGTATCTGGAGAGCGCTGTTGGAAGAACTGCAAATTGTTCATATGTTTCGGTGTTACTCCACAAATTACACATATTCGTTTGACGCATCACTGATTACCCCAAACATTTTGCATTTTATATTGATCATAATTAATTTGAAACAAGGAGTGATAATGATTTCATATCCAGAAATAGGAAATTTAGTAGGTAATAAAGCCTGCATTTGCTGTTCTGTATTTGTTATTTCTCGCTTACACAATTCCTCAGTTTCTTTCTCTTATAAAAGTTGTATAGGTATGCAGAACCTATTAGATAAAGAAAGGCGTTTTATTTGCTGGTAAGTGCAAGGGTACAATGCAAACTGCAAATAAGGTGGAATCCGTTTTTTGCCCTGCATCATCTCCAGAAAATTTATGTTTGTATTTAGATTGCCCAGAACTCCCATCGCACTCCCACTTGAAAATTATTTTTCGACCGTCTGATAAGTTATCGATTTGTTGAGAGAAGACTTCCTCTTAAACCATTGCAAATTTGGTTATGGTGTGGTCAGCAACGGCCTGTACCTTTATTGATTCCACATTTACCTTTACTGGCCTGTACCTTTATTGGTTCGAGCCAAATTGAATTTGCACATAATTAACATATGCCTGGCATATAGCACCGTAGGTTTTATGTTGCTGCCATATATCTCGGTGCAAGAGAAATCCCTCATCAACGACATAAGTGGTATTTTTGAGGTCTGGTTCAGATTTAGATGGCTGGAAATTGTCCCAGAAAGCTGACTTGTTGTCTTGCGCAGATCAACTTCGTCAAAGAGTGACACCTGATACGGAGCTAATACATACTCCATACTAGGTGCGAATCTCTTCATTATTTATTCTTTGCATGACAGTAATCCTGTGAAACAATAATAATGGATCAATGGGCATTGTGGTATCATGGACTTTAATATTGCTATTGACAGTTAATAATGGAAGCACTTCTATCTGCACGTGAGCATTTAATATTACAGAAATTGTTGCCAATTATTTTCTCCGGTGCAACAGTTCCAATCCTATAAGCGTCATGACATGTTATTTTTCCATCACCAGTAACCCTTTTGTTGCAATCGACATAATTTTTGACACATGGGAAGGGATTATGAGAATTGAACCAATCTGATACTTTATGAACATCCTCAGTATCTCTCTTTATGCGAGATTCCCTTGCGTCAACATGCTGTTCACCAGAGTGCAAAGTTGATGTTACTGATGTTACTTGCAGTCAATAACCCATTTATTCACGATACTTTATTTTAAATGTGTAATTTAAATATCAACCTATTTTGTTATATTTCATACTTTTCGTATCATCGACCTGTACTTAATAAACTCTTAGTGTGAAACATTAATTCGTATTGTTTTTTCAAATGCCCCAATATCCTCTTCTGCATAGACGTATCCACGTAAAAATTACGTCAGTATTAAGGAGATAGCCAACCAAGAGTTTTTTATGTTTTCACCCTCTGCACAATAAAAACTGCCATACATATTTTTAGAAATTTTAGCTACGACTTTTACTAGAATTTTCAAGAAAACTATTGCGTATACGAAAAAAAGACCCTGCATCTTTTTTATAGATAATTTCCATAGCTTTCTTTTACCTTGATGTTTTTTTTGTCGTAGAGGCTATGAAAACCGAGATCACTCGAAAAATTCGTTTACGAGCACGATTTTAGCCCTTTACAGCGTTGCTAAATTTTATCTTTGCCACTTCGGGGACTTTGGATAACTTACTCAAGGCACCAAAACCTACATGGAAAACCATCATTTCCTTTTGTATGAATTGGTCTGAAGATGCGACTCATATTTCACTAAATGCCGTGGACTAATTTGACATTCATAATAGGGAACATTCCCATTTTTTATTGCATAAAAATGTTCCACCATACAGAAAAATAAGATATGCAAAATATGACGCCTTAATTCCCAATAATAAATTTGTTAAAAATTATCTCAAATCAAATCAAATATCGCGCGCCAGCGAACCGTTTCAAATAGAAGTACACGTTTTATTACAACGTTACGCTATGTTTTTTTAGTACTATTTTTATATTTAAAATTTTAGTCATGTTCCCTATTGTATCTATTACTATTTGTGACGATAATTAATTGTAAATTAAAAACGTGAAAGAAGAATTCTAATTCCTTTGCAAGGTTGTTGCCTTAGGAACTAGTAAATGCAAAGTTTGTTAATGTTTTCACTCGAGACATATTATAAAAAATATGTGTTAAGTAATTTTCTTATATATAACAATCAGCTGTTTTGGCTGTTGAATATTTCGTACTAGTAATTTTTTTTATACAAGCACCAATGACATTTACTGTAATCGTCTGTAATTACAATCTGATCTGAACTTCAATCAATGAGTAATATTTTTCTAACCTAATTTGCTACTGCTACAAAACATATCTAAGGGCTTACTCACTAGTGTTCCTTATATTTTTCTAATACTTAATTACACTAATATTAATGTGTACATAGGCACTGTTCTCTGGTTTTGCACTAACACAAAATTATACTAGCCTGAAGGGTTTGATCCTCTTGAGCCTTCTAATCTGGTTTGTATTGTCGAGTAGCTGAATATGGCTTCGACTTTGACGTGACGATGAAGTCGCTGTTCGTGACTTTTGGCGAATTCGCTGATGGTCTGATTAACGGTGTCCATTCTCATGTCCCTATGAAAGTCATTATTTCTGGTATTGCTATTGCTATTTCTGGTATTGCCTCATTATTTCCCTGGTATTGCTATTTCTGCAATACCAGGGGTCATCAACAATGCTCCTTAATACTTTGTTTTGGAATCGCTGGATTATATGTAGAGTGCTCTTAGTGACACAACCCCACAGCTGGATGCCATATATTCATACCGGCTTGAGGATTTGTTTGTACAAAAGTACTTTGTTATATATTGACAGCGTGTAATTTCGTCCAAGCAGCCAATACATTTTTTTAAATCTGATATCTAATTCTTCCTTTTTTTTACGACATGAGCTCTCCAGCGTAGATTAGCGTCCAGTGTTACACCCAAATATTTTGCTGTATCAGTATATGGTACTTGGATATTGTTTATGCTAACAGGGATATGTCGGTCTCTTTTGTTTGTGAAATTAACATGGGCAGATTTAGTTTGATTCTCCATTGCTTAGTCCAGGTGTTGATCTTGTTAACTGATATTTGCAGATTTGTTGCCGCTTATTGCTATCTTTGCCTACAGCCATTATAGCAGTGTCATCAGCAAAGGTGGCTATCGTGTCATACTCTAATTCAGGAATATCACTGGTGTATAGTAGATAAAGGACCGGCCCTAATACATTCCCTTGTGGTACTCCTGCTTTGATTTCTTTAAGTTCAGAATAAGCGTCTTCCTGCTTAATTCTAAAAGTTCTATCTGAAATATAAGACTTCATTAATTGTGATAACTGATTAGGCAGGAGCTTGCTTAATTTATAGTTAAGTAATTTATACTTGAGTCCCTCGTGCCATATTTTATCAAAAACCTGTGCTACATCAAGAAAGATGGTAGAAAAAACTTTTTTTTCCTCCAGCATGACTCTCTGAATCCAAATTGATTGTCTGGGATTATGTTTTTGTCTTCAATGACTGGTTTTAATCTTTTAAGAAATATTCTTTCGAACAGTTTTGATATTACAGGAAGCAAGGAGTTTGGCCTGTAGGACGAAGCTTCATTTGGTGGTTTTCCGGGTTTAAGGATCATTATCATTTCTGCTACTTTCCATGTCTTCGGTACATATTTTAATCTAAAAGATGCATTAATAAGATAGGTAAGTTTTATAATGGCTTTACGTGGGAGATGTTTTAGAATTTCCCCCGTAATTAGGTCAAATCTTGAGCTTTATTCAGGTTAATGTGTTCTTTAATTTCTTTTGCTATTTCTTGCGGGGTAAACTAGTAAAATTAAAGGATATATATGAAAAGGCTCTTCGGCAGTTAGACGATTGGTGTAAACAAAGGTGCGAAACGTAATCACTAAAGATGTTTATTGGCATTATCATAGAGGGTATAGTGGATCCAATACATATGCTATTCCAGGGAATGCTTGAATGTATACCAAATACGTAACAAAAGAATTATTAGGCAGTGACAAATGGCCCACGTAATTATGGTGACAATGAGACCGAGAAAACGTAGAGGACTAATGTGGCTCCTAAAAAATTCAGAGTGATAAATTTATAATAAGAATATATGCACTCATTTATCTTAACTTTTGTGCAGAGCTCTTTTTCCTGCGAGTATCATGGATAGGGAGCAATTTTTCTCTCTTATCCAGAAATTCTATTCATTTTTTGCCGGCTATTCAATTTGCGTAAGGGGAGTCTCTACACGCGTCCGGCTGATTCTGACAAACTGAAATATTATAATTTCATAAACAGCCCTTACGACTCCGAAAAAACATGTTTTTGATAAATTAGGTTCCGCTAAAGCAAGATATGTTAGCAAATTGATATATTATACTTTTACACAAACTACTCCTTTCTCTATAGCGGAAACTACTTGAATAAATTCACGTATTGGCATTTAAATGTGTTTGAACTTAGAAGCTGGCTGAAGAAAATATTTTTTCATCAGTCACAAGTTTCGGGAAATATGTTTGCCCTGCACAGATAATAATAAATCTCTCTGAATTGAGATTTATGTTGGAGAATCAATTGGTTCTGTTGAAAATTAGATAAATCGTGAAATTTTAGATACATCAGAAATTACAGCTCCTCGTTCTAGAGAATTTTCAGCAATTTTTTATACGCGTTGCTTTTAGCGGGGAACTTTTTTTTTGTATTCGGATAGTCCATAGGTAACATCATGTGTTTTTGAGAGGTCCACGATTTATTTTTGTGGCATTGTGTTATCTGAGACGTACATATTTAGTATCATTTAGTTACAGGCCCACAAATGGCCAGTTTGGTTTTTATACAGGGTGGCCCATAAAAATATGATTATCTTATAAATCCGAAAGCGGAAGTACACACTGAAAATGAGGCGCAATTTTCATTTCCGATATCAAAACTTTCATTAAAAAAACAACGGCGTAGTAAAATCGATTTTTCGGGGGTAAAACCGATCAAATATTTAAAAAAATATATTTCTTCTAAACCGTTGGACGTATCGACTCGACTTAAGTATTTAAACTTTTTAAACGTCCATCCGTTCTCTTGTTCTCTACATAAAAGTATAAGAGTCAAAATGTCTGTCCGCAAATATAAAGGGGACATGATTTTTCGAAGGAAACCGTACGAATTTCCGAGCAGTAAGGTAAACGCACCAGTGATTGACAGTATTAGCAGAAAAAATGAAAAAAATTTGTTCTTTGTTTTAATTTAAATTTAATTTTGGCATTTTTATTTTTTTTACTATATTTATGGATTTGTACTGTAATGTAACCAACGCGGGTCGGTTCAACGTAATAATCAGAGAAACACATGTCCGATTTGTAAATCAGATTTGTAAATCATGTCCGATTTGTAAATGTCAGATTTTGTAAATGGTTGCAAAGTCTTTACAGAATGAATTATTATTTTAGGTGGAGTATGCCAGAGCAACTTGGTTACGGATCAAATTCTTGTGGCTGAATTTCCCCATCAAATTCTTGTAGCTGAGTTTTTGTGGCTGAAGCATCTCCTGAAACATCTCCAGTTTCAGGGGATGTTTCCTTGTATTCATCTGGCGAAGTTTTTCCTTCCGCGTTTTTGTTTACATCTTCTTTCATAGAACTACATACCATAAATAACGAGGAATCTTCGACACTTCCAGTCCATTCCTAATTAAATGTTTTTACTCCTCCAAATGCTCCAAATGTTTTTAATTTATCTTGTGGTAGAAATTTATCCATAGCCGTTAAAGATTCATTTATTCTCACGAAATGTTGGGTATACGTTTTTTTGAAAACTTCACATTGTCCACGTTAAATGGTGACAACCCACAGACGCCTTACATCCGTTTTGATGAAAAATGAAAAAAATTTGTTCTTTTTTTTAATTTAAATTTAATTTTGGGATTTTTATTTTTTTTTACTATATTTATGGATTTGTACTGTAATGTAACCAACGCGGGTCGGTTCAACGTAATAATCAGAGAAACACATGTCCGGGGTACGTGATCGCCAAAAGGAGAAATACCTACCCTACGTTGTCTTTAATTTAAATTCCGAGATGCACTAGTTACTAACGAAAAGCGGGAGTTTTGAGATGAAAAAGAAAAGACTAAGCATTTTAATACACCTACTGATTTATTTAAACAGGTATTCAATTTATGAACAATATAAAATAAGTACATGCCGTACTCAGCCTTGAATTCACGAGGGGAAAGAGCACGGCAGGGAAACCCTCGGCAGGATTTCCTTCGATGCTTTTGGACATTTAGGTGAAAGTAAAATGAAAACTTACAAGGGTTCCCATACTTGTGTTTTAACCTACAATCATTCTCTAGACACAAAACTGAAGAGTTTGTTGTTAGTTAGCCGACTTTCGTCAGAAGGTACTGAGGTCCCATACGGGAGGCAACTCAGCTAGTAGTTGTAAGGTTTTGGTGCAAAAACGAAGGTCCCATACGGGAGGCAACTAGCGTGTTTGCCCAGGCACGGGGGAAAAGTTTTAATAAATTCAACAAGGCACAAACATTCATCATCTCATACAATAAGCGGCAATTAAGTCACTGTTGTAAGCAAAACACACAAGTACGGAAAACTTACTCGTAGTCATGAATGAAAAAAAAAGGTCATCAACATTACTTAGATCGAACTGAATAAAATAAAATAATCTTAAAACAGAATGAGCTGAACACACTAAATAAACAAGTAAAATGTTCATAGTTTTTGCGTAACGTATCATAATTATTCATAGTTCAAAAACAAAATATAACAGGGACAATTTTAATAAAATGATGGCAGAAATTCTCGAGATAACAAATTTAATAAGAAACATTACAAATATATTTACAAGTATATTTACTAACCTGGGAAATTTGTATTATATATATATATATATATATATATATATATATATATATATATATATATATATATATATATATATATATATATATATATATATATATATATATATATATATATATAAAGGATAAAAAAATATAAAAGACTATACCTGGTAACTTTGAATCACTGCACTGTTACAACCAAGATATATCTTCGAGAGCGTAAGGTCTAACTAAAGGAAAGGAAAAAGTATCTAACTAAATGTCTAAATGTATTTCTCTAATTTTCATCTAATATAAACTATACAACTCGCGTGGGTATCAAATACGTGAATATCTTTAATGTACTCTCCTATTTACAAGGGATCAAACTAAAGTGGTTCCTCTTGCCCGACCTTCCACTATATATAGTGGATATAAAAAAATAAAATTATTTTCATCAGCAAAGTCTCATCAAGTTCCAGGGCCTTTGTGTCCTACATTTTCCGAATGATTCAACTGCAGCAGTAATTGTTAAACAACTCCAGCTTGAGGTTTCAAAGATCTCTCCACGTAACGTAATAGTTTTATTGTTTTCGACGTTTATGGCGGGGTATTTTGCATTTAAATCACGAGGGCGATCTGATTATGCTCTACCATATACAAAGTAGGGGACAATAAAATCTGTAATTCCGAACAGACATTAAAGTTAACTGGTGGATATCCTCGCATTGGAATTAGCGAGATTACTGTGACAGCTTTGAATGACGTGCCAGTCTAAACTGGGCGCCATTATATATTATATGGCTCTATTATGCCATAAATAGCTAAATCTGAATATGAACTCTGCTTTCGGGGGTCCTTCCGTAAAAACTTGATGCCCGGACTTAGTAGATAATGAACCAGTGTGTTTGACCCAAATTATCATTTCAGATGTAGAAGTCTACATACTGGCCTACAGATCCAACTAAAATTCCTGACCTGCTGGATTTTTTTATCCTAAAAGAAGTGCTATCTACCTTTGAAGTTGAAGAAAGTTAAATCTAGATTCTGATCACTCTGCTGTTGTCTTAACACTAAGTGAAAAAATTATCAAAAAAGAGGCTAAACCTAGATTAGTAAATAAAACTACTGACTGGGAGGTTTTAGAAATGAGTTACAACTGAATATTAAATTAAATGTCAAACTGAAAACTACTGTGCAGCTGGAACAGGAGGCGCAGAACTTTATCAAAATTATTCAAGCATTCGCATTTAAAAATACAAAACAAATTATTTACGTAAACAAATGAGTCAATTATCCAGTCGAAATAACAAACCTGGTAAGAGGAAAATCAAGAACCAGAAGAATATGACAACAGACAAGAGACCCATTGGTCAAAAATATTCTTAATAACATGACACTGACGCTTAAAAGAGAAATATTGAAACTAGATGAAAATTCAATCAATTTGTACCTATCTATCGATCCTATTCTAGGTACCAGATCTCCAGATGTGGGGGCCAACTATTTGATATGAAAGGCAACCACACGAAAATCATGTGGCTCGTAATGTTCATTCCACCCATAGGAAATAATGGTGGTCCTCGGGCAAGAAATAACAAACAAAAAGCTGACCTATTTGCAGAACATTTAGAACAAACATTCAAACTCAACAAGTTTGAAACTAATATCAGATTGAAAGAAATTAGAAATACAATATGGTGTTATTACGGTATTACGGGCCTCATGTATCATAGTACCCAGCAAAGGTAATTGTAGTGTTGACTTATCAACGCAGCCTTTCGGCTGAAACATGTACCTTCCATCTGGAAAGTTGCAGAAGTAATCATGATACTCAAACCTGGTAAGCCAGTTAATTTTGTAAAATCATATAGACCTATCTCTCTTCTTCCAATCATTTCAAATCTCTTTGAAAAGTTACCCCTCAAAAGAATACAGCATCTGATAGAGAATAACTACCTGATCCCAGATTATCAATTTGGGTTCATAAAAGCATTCTACTATAGAACAACTGCATCGAATAGGGCAAGCCATTGAAAAAGGTCTAAAAGAGTTTGTTCAGCAACCTTCTTAGACGTAGCGCAAACCTTTGATAAAATTTAGAAATCAAAGTAGGTGTGCCTCAACTTGTGGTAGTAACTTGGGTATGATGCTGCACTTTTTGCGGTAGGTCAGGAGCATAAACTGCAAATAGCTAGCAATACATTGTTAGGCTGGACCAGGCGATGGAAAATAAAACTAAATTAGCTTAACTGATGTTCATGTGAATTTTATCGATAAAAGATCTGCCGAAGCCCCATCTCTAGAAATCAAAGGAACTATAGTATCATATCGTAACAAAGCGAAGTACCTTGATATGACATAATTGCCAAGCTTCGATTGAAAGAACATATATAAAGAAGAAACGAAGCGAGCTTAGTTTAAAATAGAAACAGTACTATACTGGCTGTTTCTATTTTAAAGAGGTAGAAATTCTAAGTTAGTATACAATACAGTACAGTAGTCAGTACTATACAAAAGTAGACAACAGACAATAAATACTATACAATAAAATTTTAAGTTGCAATCAGACCTATTTAAAACCCATCTGGTTAAAGATAGCAACATTATGACACAATATCAACATTGAGGCTCTTCCGTTGCGGGACTATCAATATTTTGTCTTAAGGCTCAAGAGGACTAAACCATTCTGACGTGTGTAGAGTTTTTTGGTAAAAAGTAGAGCATGGTGAGAGAGTGAGAATGCAACAAAATAAACTAAGGAGCATTACTAGATGGGCATTGAAATAATTCTTTTCATAATATACTATGATACATTAGATAACAGCTGATGGTTGATCATATTGAACAGTTTCAGTGCTTTATTGTAAATTTAAAAAAATATGCAGTAGAAAACTTAGTGATACCAAAATCGTATCTTTCTGAAAAAAACTGCCAGTTTTCGACCCGATTCCCAATACGTATCACAGTTAACTACTGTTCGGTTTCATTTAATATAGAACTTTGAAAACGTTTATCGCTGAATTTAGTGAAACTGGCGCTAAGTCAAAACTAAGACTTAAAAAACGGAAATTGATTTTCTTTACACTCAAACCTTTACGAAAAAGTAAGATAGTGAAATGACGCTGTGAAATGATTCATTTATGCTGTGTTGATATAGTAAAATTATTGACATGATTTTGAAATAGGTGTTTAACAAATACATTAAATTGTTATTAAAGAAGTCATACAGTAATTTCGTATATTTTGTATATACAGAATTCCTCGTTTACATAATTATTTTCAGTCTCTCCGGGGTTCTTCTTTCTCTTTCTGTTATTTCTACTATTTCACCTCCTTTTTAAACGGCGCTGTTTTGAGGAAGGACAACTATTTTCATTATTTGAGAAAAAAATCACTCATGGCTATCTCTTGGCGCGAAGTTAGTTATACTGAGGTGAAATAGGAACTTTTTCCGCCATATTTGCTGTCTCGTTTCCCTTGAATATATTTTGATACTCACTATTATAAGTACTAAAGTACTATTATATAAGTACTATAAGTGCTATTTTAAGTACTAATCTACGAAACGAATCACTAAAATATATTGTTTGAGAAAAAGGGATTTTTTATCTATAAGTTTCGACATATCTCGGATACTGCGTCACCAAAAGGTTGGACTATTCGATATGTCAAACCTACAAAATAGGTATGGCGTAAAAAAAAATCCTATTGCACTTCACTGTCACTAACTTCAAGATCCAAGCAGCATGGTGACGTCATTATTACGTTCTTTTCAGGTGATTTTTAGGTCTAAGACGTCAAGTGACCAATATGAAGCGGAACATATGACGTCATTTCTATGTCGTCTTTAAAACGTCACTTTTTTCTCGTCATTCAGACGTACTTTTTAATCTAATGTTACTAATCTTTAACACGTCATGAATTATGGCTTTCGAACAATCAAACACAAAATAATGCTGCGATCTAAGCCAGCGCAGCCAGATATAGCATTCTTTTCGATATTTATGAAAATATGATAAACAATAAATAAATCTTTTTACGTATTTCTTAACTATAAAACACAGAATTTGCTATTTGTTTTATATGCTATAAATATTAGGTCATCCATTTGACATTGTTGGAGGTGTATTGTTTTCGTGTGTTTTGTAGTTTTTACTGTTTTCCCTCCATGTATTTTGGAGATGACGTCAAATACACGTCAGTTACCGACGTCATTTGGTTGTGACTTTTTCTCGTCACTTTGACGTGTCTTTTGTAGTTCTTTTAACGTATGTATGTACTAAAAACTGACGAAATAAATACGTCATAATGCCGACACCATGTTACCTGTGGAGATAGCCAAGACGTGATTTTTTCTCAAATAATCAATATTGTCGTCCGTCCTGATATTCAATAACAAGTATTGTTTATACAACACTCGGAGAAGTTTCCACAAACAGCAAAACACTTTCACTTCGCTCGACGCGCGTTTCGCCAACCAAGTTGGCATCATCCGGAGACGATTAAAAGCTGAGTTCTTAATCCCAACGTGTTTTATACAAGATTTTTAAATTTTCAAATTTTACCAATTTTGTATTTAATGAGAAGAAAACTGTGAATTTTATACGTTAAAAACAATCCAGTAGGTTGTAACGGTGTGACAGCTCGTCACATTCATAGCTTGTCAGGTCTAAATCACCTACTATGTAATTAACTTAACACAACCAGTCGGGTAATATTTTACTTTCGCAACTGGCTGTGAAAAGTAAGACGTTTCCTAACGTCAAAGGGTTTTGAAAATTATCACTTTACATGTCAAAGTTAGAAAAAATAATTATATTACATGAATGACTCATTTTACATCGGGATATAAAGAGCCAATCTACCTTGGAAAATTTACTTATGTCTATGCGATTGTTATGAATTAAAATGCGATAGTCGGAATGGGGTGTTTTCTCTCGATCGAAACAAAAATGGGCAATTGCATATTCAACAAGTACATTTTTTTCCATAATTTTTGACATAAGAAATAATGCGCAATATTCAGAAATATGTATTTAATTGCAGCTTGAATTTCTATGACGTCATTAAGCGAAAATAGACAAATCACTAGACATATATGTTATATATGTATATATAAATACTAATATCAACAGCAATGGCCGACAGGAAACAGTGAGGCGTCGCTGCCGTCAATTTATAGACAGAATACCCTAAAAATCACTACATTTGCCGCACTATTATACTTGCGCTTAGTGACGTCACATGATTTTATTTATTTATTTTACAGTTTGTTTTAGAGCTAAACAAAAAAATAAAAATACGGGTATCTTCTTTTTCCATTTACTTTTTGCTCCCATTGTTAAAAAAAACTGCGGAAACACCCCATTAGAGAGACTAATGCCATAGTTTGACGTAACCAGAAGTGGTACCTGATCACACTGCGATGTGAAAATATCCTTCGGCATCCGTAGCTGCTTTTCCGAAATAAACGCGGTTCGCGCCCCTTTTTACCAGCTAATGTATCGACAGCGTCTAGATAATCAATGATATCATTGATTCGCCACATTTCAGTCCCACTTGCGTTGCGTGCTGCCAGATTCACGAAACAAATTACTATCCGTTCTGAATACAAGATAAATTATGTGCAATAAGTTCCACTAATACGTTAATATGTTTTATACCTTAAGTCTATTATCAAGATCCAGACGTCATTAACTACAGATTATTTGATATTTTTGTTGGTGCGCTGCCAAAAAACTGGAAATAACCCCTCGTGTTTGATTGATAATTTCGTAGTTATAATCCACTCGAGAAAGTATATTAGGGTGCAAACGCGGAACCAATTCGTAGGCAAATGAGGTTTCAATGACCTTATATTGTGTAATGAAATGTTGCAAAAACTGTTCAATAGCTAAGAAGCAGAGCCGTACTCAGATCGGTGTGCTGGCCACCAAGATGACCAGTCACCTTCGTGTATTTTAGTAAATACGGCGACTAAATATTTTTACATCTTGAAACCATCTTCTGCTTTACCCAATAAAATATATAGCACCAGCACAAACTTTCTTTATATATTAAGAATTTCCACATAGCCACTGGTACCTAATTATCATACCAGGAAGACTGAAACATTCGTGAACTTTCTCGACCTCTTATCTTCTTGATAAAAATTGCCATTATTTTTTTTGCCGACCATTCAAAGTGTGTCGTTTATAGAGATAAGTAGAGATAAAATATCGTGCGAGATATTATTACCTATAATATCGATAATATCTATTACATTTGTTTTTATTATGTTAACACGTTTAGGCGTCTGTGCTTGCTGTGGCATAGCAATTTTACGACGTCTATAGCCGCCCTAACAAATATTTGCATTTTATAATCGCAGAGTTTGCTAGACCTTGTATAAATTCTTAAATTAAAAAAAGAAAATAATTGTGTAAACAATAATTGTATAAAACATATTTGGGTATAATGTGACACCCGATATCTGTAGTTGTTTGTTTTTTGGTCAATAAATAGCTTATTTATGACTCCAGGAGTCCATACATATCAAAATATTTTTTTATCTTCATTATGTAGTGACAATATATGTGACGCAACAGGCACAATCACTAACCACAGCTTGTTAAACGTATTACATTTACGTGTTTAATCTTGAGGATATCCACGAAATCGCATTCGATAGTAGAACCCATTAGAAATTCAAAATACATAAATAAAAATATTAACACTCAAACAATGGATTAATCGCATCAAATAAGTAATCCACGATACATTTACTGCGAAACCAGCGATACAGTACCTCGCTATAATAACATGTATCGTTTGTATTATTTGGAATTCGAAAAAAATCCATTCGACCGTGGAAAGCTGCCAATGCGGGGTTTTCTACGAATCTGTCCAAACGATCTCGAAAACCCCCACATGATGAGTTTTGTTCAATGTCATTCATTTCAAACAAAAATTATATCGATCATTATATCGATCATTATATCGATCATTATATCGATCATTATATCGATCATTATATCGATCATTATATCGATCATTATATCGATCATTATATCGATCTCTTCATACGTGCTACCGCATTTTTAAAAGCGTTGTCAAGTATAACCGATTTCCAGGAATTTAAGGAAAAACAAATGATTTACGTAAATACATCGCCCATCACATTATGACATTATAAGTAGTATAACAAAATATTGATCACACTATATACCTTTCGTCATATCATAAAACAATTGGATGGTGAATCTGAAGCAGAATAAGAATGTTTCCCATTCAAGTATTACGGATCCATTTTACACGTTCCTCGGCCGTATCATATGGGCATTATTGGCATTCATTTGAATGCCTAAATTGCCTAATACCATCGAACGTTGTGTGGTAAAGTGGGGTCAACAATAATTCTTGAAATAGAAGTAATAGAGTTACTCTTTAACTTAGTGTATTATTTTGGTGGTTTTTGTGTTAAAATTGATTAGTTATTAGTATTCTATCAAAACGTAACAACTTGTTAAATGAAAGCGCCTTTATAGGGACGATTTTAGCTTGCTGTAAGAAAAGTTATACTGCCCCGATCTCCCATTGCGACAATTGTGGGTATCCTTGGAAAATTTTTTATGTCTCATACTTCGATGTTACAAACAGTACCTGAGCGAACGAATGCGCAAACAACTAATAGATTGCTTAACATAGGTATTACTTTTATCGGTTCTCTTTATCTAATACGCAAAGTGCTTGGAGTGCTCTTTATCTAACACAGGAAGACTGTTGGCGTCTTGTGATACTTTTTATATTTCTCATATGTAAGAGATATACTGTACGTTAGATATGTATAAGTAGCTATACAAAATGTTCGTTCACAGTAGCTCATAAAAAACGCGATTGGCTGGCACGTGTACGAACTTCTTACTTCCGGTGAATATAAATCTCCTTCAAACCTAACGACCTAATATAAAATTTTTGACAACTTTCACGATAATTAGGTTACTGTCTATTCCGGAGCCGAGTCATTTATTAATTTTGATAATTAAAGAACAAACTGTACATTATTGAAACGTTAATTGAAAAGGTTCCCTCGTGATTGATTATCTTTTGTCTAAATATTTATGATTAATAATATAAACGGTCCCGAGCGTATATACAACAAATAATCCCTTCTGAAATAAGTTCCTGCATTTCTCACGAAGAAATTATTAGTCGTATTGGATTATTACAATGGTTCTATTTTTTTTTTAAATCCAATATATTTGCTACAAAAAGCCTCGTGTTTTTTTGTGGCGAGATATTTATATCCATTCATGATTTTGATGCACATTGTAGCACTACCTACGCTATTTTTCATACGTTTAAAACAACCTATCTTTTGTGTTCTAGTAATATCTGCATTTTTAATGATAATGTCTATCTCTTACGCAAAAAACGTTTTCCTTGTAAAGTGACAGTTTTCGATAAAATTTCAAATAAACATTTTGGTCCAACAATTGAACGGCACTGTACCTATCTTTTAGAACGGGCGTCGCGTCGACGGGGCAGTGCGCTATTGCCAGACTTTCTATAAACTCTTGAAGAATGGGGAGAAATGCACTAGATAGAAAATATGTTTAAATGGAAGATACAGTTAATATTTATGTATTTTTACGAATAAATAAGGTGGTGCCATGGCTCCGTGGCACTACCTCACCAGCCGCCTCTGCTTTTCGTCAGTCAACAGAACTAGTCAACTACAGTACTACACATCACAACACGTACTAAAAGACTGTGTATCTACCGAATCAAATAATTGCTTTCTTACCTCAATGTAAGCCACAGTTTTTGCTCTCCTGTTATTACGAATCCATTTCTTTTTGGTTTAATGTATTCATGTATTAAACTTAGTAGAATATTAAACCGTGTATGATTATAATTTAGTCTACAATATTTTCTAAACTTTTCTTCTTTGTAAGCGAGATGTATTAATTTGTATTAATATGTTGAAACAACACTCAGTTGATCTACACTTAATATTATGTCACATTTATTCCTCTTTTCTAGTGGTAATGTCAACATCACTCATATAATAATATTATCATCTTTTTCCTGGTCGTCCAATCAACGCTTCATCAAATTGTTTTTAATTTTCGTCTCCGACGTCTTTAACACTGAGTCGTGTCGCCGTGTATCTGTATTACAGATAGTGCCAATTCACAATGAACGTAATTCGTAATACCATAGGTAATACGCACGTAAAAAATCCGTTATCGCTAAAAATAAACTAAATGTAGTTATATGTACTTGTTCACAATGAACGAACGTAAAATTTACGTTTACGTATGAAATACGATCAAACGTAAAACGAACGTAAAGTTAGAAATAGTTCAACTTCACGTAAATTTACGTACGAAATCTGGTAAATTTTGAACTTGTGTTATGGTAGCCCAGTTATTTATGTGTAGTGGCAGCACAAGACTTGAACTCGTTGTCACAAGCAGGTGTTTAACCTTAATTTTTAACCTTAAAAAGTAGTAGTAGAAACAGTCAGTTTCTTTTCAAAAAATTATCAGATAGTTGGTATGTACGCAGTATAAATCTTTAATTTCATTCTATATTGTCTACACTTTTGTCTACACAATTTAAACAACACTATGGCTTCCAGGTATTGGATCCTTTATTGTGTCAACACGTCAAGTCAACGTCTCCAACATTTTGCTACTTTCAAATAATGATGACCAGGGAATAGTGAATAACCACAAAATTTAAAAGTCAAGCCACTCTCTTCAATAACAAACTGTCACTTGTCACATAAGAAACAGAAAACGACAAAACCGGCGGCGCAAAGCGCAAGCATGTAGCATGTAGCATGTAGCATTCGTAAACGTTATTTTTACGTCCTATGTGAACAACGCGCATAAAAATTACGTTTTAAGAATATACGTAAAAATTGCGTTTTAAGGATCATTTACGCTTACGTTCATTGTGAATTGGCACTTACACGGCTTACAGATTCTGTAAGCTACGTGTCGCCCCGCGACATGCGACCGATGAGGTCGCTTGGTCTCGGTGGCGGGTCGCGGTCTCTTGAATCGGAATGCCACCTTAACAGTTCACTTCGAGTGATTCGGTTATTAAAATGAAGGTTCCTGAATGTGAAAAAAATGGATCGTAACATGTTACAAAAGTAATTAAAAATGACTACTGTCCTATAATAATATGTAATACCGCGACAAATTTTACGTAATGTAATAAATAAGCCTATAATAATCGTGAATGTTAATTTTATTTGTATTCTAATTAGTCGAATAATATGCCAATTAGTCTTTTTATTTTACCTGAATATTATAAGTATTTGACTAACGAAGTATTTGAAATAACTTTTAATAGGATAAATATGATGATACATTTTACATCTGAAGTTGTGAACGTTAACCTTCCCATTTTTTTTTATAATATAGAAATATGTACTTTCATGGTCCTAGTGACTCATTGTAATTGATAATCTCCTGCATTTCCTGCTGGGTCCCCTCAAAAAAAAATTGCCATGATGGAAGTGGGCAATAAAAAACGCTTTTATCAGTCAGTATTGCCTGAGTCTGGAGGGGTGAGACGAGGTTTCGGAGAGATGCACTCGACCGTATGGTCCCCGTCATTTGCATCGGGTTCTGTCTCAAGGCCAAACACGGACTGCAGGGCCATTCACATCGGTCCCCTGTGGCCCCCTTTGGCGAGATATACTGTGATATGCAGGTGAATTGTGGTGCACTTTTGTGAAACATTGCAGACAAGGCTGTATCGCATTGTCGGGGACGTTTACGACTTTTTTCTCTTTTAGGCTGCCAGTTTATTGCCCCTTGACGTCGCGTCGTCACCGATAAATGGATAATGCAATTAATACCCTCGGTCTCATACTTACATATTTTATACGCATATACGTACATACTTAATTATTTACATTAACTTTTATCTAAAGAAATTTTTAATTTGTGTCAATTTGTTAAGAATTTTGAAGGTCGATTTATTATTTTGAATAATAATCGCAGTGAAATGAAAATAGCCTCAGTGGATTTTACCTTTTGACTAAAGATTTCTTTCTTGTACGAGAGGAAAATTATATTTAATTCAAGTTATTTAAATAAACAATTTATTTAACATTACAGATATACATTAATTGTCCACATTTAAACAACTTTAAAGCGAGTTTACAGAAAAAAATATCGTAAACGGTGTTACAACTTAACATAAATTATAAAAACACACAGTAACATTTTGTGATAATATCACTAGATAAGAGAAAACTAGAACATGAAATATAAATAATAATAAATAATAAGAAACATATTAATAAGAAAAAAAGAAATAAAATAAAGTCAACTTGGTTAACTGGGACGCAATTTTACGACATTATAGGAAACAGCATTATACAGGACCACAGTTCAATAGTTTATGATTTGCTAAATGCTGACATATACCATTGAAGGTTTAGTTAAAGTATGTGTAAACAGATTTTATATCAAAATGTGCTGTACAGGTTTACTACAATATATGAAATTTATGAATGCCCCTGCGTTGGGCGACAATTTACAATATTTGTAATTTTGAAAGCTCTTTTAAAAATGCCCCACGTTGGGTTTGATTAATTGTAACATTATGTAAATATGTGAATGCTCTACACGTTGTTTTAGATAAATTTGTGTAAAATGAGATATTGTAAAAGAAATAGTATAATGAAGAAATATTTGATCTGCTTACAGGATATTCACACTATTTCTTCCCGATTGAATGCTTCTTTGTTTAATGGGCGCCAGTTCTATGAACACTAATTTCTATTTTAACTAGAAGGATCACTTATGACATTAGCACTATTTAGTACTAGAGGGGGTCCAATTAGGTCTATGATAAATTTCTTTGTAAGATATTTTTTTTTAAAATAAGTTACTTTTTCAAAATAGTGAATTAATTCTATGGTGTTGTAATATTTTATTACTTTTATTGAAATTTGTTGAATATCAAATTACATTATTTTAAAATATTTCCTGAAAATTTTCAAAAGAACAAGAAAGAAGAAGTTGATTGGATATGACTAAGTTTATTATCATATATAGATAAGTAATAAAAAAAACAAAACGTGGAAACCTTATTTCTACCTTACGCAAACCTACGTAACTTATATCTACTACATGGTACCAAGTCCTCTGTCACAATGTTTCATAAAACTAGCAAACTTTGAAATTGTTATTTCCTTTGAAAATTATGTTAATCTTTTTAATTATCACGCACAAAAACATCACTTTTCTTGATATCACTGTCACTTGAATTTACTGAGAAAATTATTTCCTTTTTTTTATGTCAATCACAAATCTCTAAATCTCTTCTGCGGCTGGGACTTGGTAGCGTCCCAGCCTCAACTTCTTGCTTGTTAATACGACGAAAATACTTCTTTTGCAATTATTCTACTTGTATAGCTTTTACGCTGGTGTTCTTGCTTATTTAGCACAAATTTAATTTATTACTTTATACTTTATGACTTATGAAACTAAAAGCGTGGCTGTTACCTCATCGAATGCCTTAGCTGGACTATTTTAGTTGTTGATTGTTACTACGGTTATGCCATATTGAAAAGCATGTGCATTTCCTGGTTACCTTACTGCTTTCTTGTTGTGATATTATAATCTGGCCAATATGCATTGATGTATAATATTTAATTTATTTAATTTGACGTAAAACGCTTACAATTTGATTTTCACTTTACATAACTTCGAATTGTAAACGCTACAATACAATCAGCGGGCAAAAATATTACCAAGTTCAGAAGGCGATGTTTGTATGAAAAACGTATGTTGTTGCTTGATCCAATAGTTCAGAGAGGAAGGGGTTCGATATAATATGGTCCTTGAGAGGTAGGTACCACAGTATCTATGTAGGTACTGTAAGGTTTTGGATAAACTTATTTACTCACAGTTTCTTACATAATAAATTATAATTTCATTGTGTTAATTTAAAAACCGGCAATATTTGTGGCAACATCGCTGAATTTGTATTATATTTGTGTCCTAGGTAACTTCTAATCTCATTTTATTTTGATTTACCTATTTCACGTTTTGCAGTTTTCATCACAGACTTATCTGTTTTTTTCTGATTGCAAATAATTGATTTTGAGTGTTGGTTAGAAAATAGGTGAAAATAGAGTCCCTACCTAATCAAACTCGGAAACATAAGTGATTTTTCCTAGAGGCCAGAATATGTAGTCTAAGTTAACTTAAAATCTTTTCAATTTGATGACTAATTAAATTTGTTAAATGTACATTATTCAGTATCAGCATCAACTGATGTATCTTGTTCTTGGTTGCCCCGACCTGAACAGAGTATGCATATGATAGGAATAAGTGCAGAACATCTATTCGATCGAAAGGTATAAAGCACAATACCATTGTTTTTCCATTAGTATCATCAAGTGTGCTGTACGGTATCTGTTTAGTTAGTTAATGAAAAACCTTACATAACAAAAATGTCCATATAAATAATAATCCGGTCTCTAGGTAGGTACTCACTGGATTATTTATATGGAGAAATCCACATTTGAGCCCATTTTTTCCATTATTATTTCATAAAAGTGTACATAGTAGGTATATTATTACATCATTAATGTAAAAAATCGTTAAACATTGACGAAAATAGTAATAAACATATAAACAACCCACCGGCAATATAATAACATAACCCTTAACCTTACTTTTACAGCTGGCTTGGCGCTCTTGCGTAAGAAATGTTAAAACTAATACGCGACGTACGTCCATGGAAAACAGACAATTTGTAGTATTAGAAGTAATCACGCCCGTATTCCCCAGTATGAACATAAAATAGGAATATCGGACCATCCAAACTGTAAGTGTGGTGAACTAGGTACCTTACAGCACTGTATATTGGAATGTTCAGAAAACTCACACATAGAGCGATTGATAAGGTGTCTCCAACTAAACGAAATCGTCTTCCCCGTAAATATATATTATCTGCTAAGCACTGAAAGGAAACCCAAATACAAAATTATTTACAAATTTTTGAATGTCCAAATTAAAATTTTGAAAAAAAAAATTTTTTAAAAATTAAAAAAAAAATTTAAAAAAAAATATTAATTAAATAATTAAAAAAACAAAATAAATAAATAATTAAATAATTTAATATATATATATATATATATATATATATATATATATATATATATATATATATATATATATATATATATATATATATATATATATATATATATATATATATATATATATATATATATATATATATATATATATATATATATATATATATATATATATATATATATATATATATATATATATATATATATATATATATATATATATATATATATATATATATATATATATATATATATATATATATATATATATATATATATATATATATATATATATATGTATATATGTATATATGTATATATATATATATATGTATATATGTATATATGTATATATGTACATATATGTGTATATTTGTATATATCCTAGGAATCATGTAAGGCAAGAATGGAGATACACAAGAAAACAATAAAAGATAACAATAATAAAGTATCGATACAGGGCTATGTAATATTGTGTAATTACTGAGATGGCCTGTTGGAGAAATCCAGTGCCATAAAACTTAATTAAAAAAAAACTTAAAAGCATTTATTTAATTAACTAGGTCTAAAAAAATAATTTGGACAGGAATTGTAGAGAAATATGTTTAACGTTTGACGTATAATACTAAGGTTTATATACTAAGAAATGCCCAAAACCCGACAATTTCCCGTCTGAAAATCACACTTTTGAATCTCCCATAAGAAATACATGGCAGTCAAATTTGCGGAAGTGTGTTTAGGAACCCATTTCAAATTTCGCGCTCAGATTTTGATAACCTAATTAATATGGTCAATTAAAAGAGTACCTACTTTATGAAGCTTTAGTTTATATTATAGAAAATATAATACAACACCTAAAGTTTTCTACTGACAATTACGCTCTGCTAACAATGCTTAATAATTAATTATTTAATTCCGGGCCGAATACAGGGAATACAGATGTCTGTTTGTTTTGCTAAATTAAATTTTACACATGCCACGAAATCGTATATTAATTAGTTCGCTGGGAACTGAACTATAATATAAATACATTTTTCAGCGCCCAGCCATCGGTTATTGATCGGTGTCCGCAGCATAGGGCTGGCTGCTAATTAATATTTTAGATAATACAACATAACAATATATCAATAATCACATATTAATTAGATATTAATAACATTCAGGCGCACGCAATCTCCATTCGCTCTAATATTGGCCTTAGCTTGATTGCATCTGATTGATTCCGCATTAATTAACCTATTTAATTAGCGTGCAGTTCACTGCCTGTGTTCAATTAGTTACGTGATTATGATAAACAGGCATCGACCGCTGCTATGCACATAATAACATGCAGTTGCTTTGAGGATTCCAGATGGATATCATATTTATCTTCTCGATACGATTCCTCATATTACTATACATGGGGAAAATCGAGCGAATGTCTCTCATATTGCACATGCACATAATTATACAAATGCTTATCCACGACTACGAAATGCTAGGTATATTATGTGCCGTATTATTATTATGCTCATAATTCACTGGTACAATTTAGCAGAATCAGTGTTAGCGATGAACCTTTACCGCCGAAGTTTTATTAAGTTATACAATATCTAATATGTATGTGTAGTTAACTGACCGCATATAAGATACCGCGCAGTTGCCACATGTAATTCTCAAATTTCTCAATATTCAATTAAACTATCAAATTCCACAATTCTATATAAAAATTATATATATTATTTATGAATGTCATAAAAGAATTATTGTGCATACAATAATATATTATAGCCCAAGATGTTAGCCATTTTTACATTTATTTTCGTATACTTTAAATTATGGAAATTACCTAAACATTTATTTTTATAGTTAAAAGCGGCAACGCCGCTCTACCGTAGACGGAATACTGGATGATCGAGCAGTGTATCTCTTTTTAACTTATTGGAATGACGCGCCGTCTGTGTTTAGTTTGACAGTCCCTATGGACTCTCAAACGTTCGGATCTCTTACAGTGGCGGGTTTGCGGGTATTGCGCTCATTTCTATAATCTGCAACGGTCATTCGCATTGATTGAGATATTCGCGTATATATTGCGTATGTATTGCTGTTTAAATGTTATTGTTATACAAAATAATACGGTTATTTTTATTATCTGAGCGGTGTAGGTAGGTACCTCTGACGAAACAAAAAAGTCCTGTAACTAAAAATAAACTAATTATTTAATTTTAGTACAGATACTTAGGTATTTATGTATTTTCAGAGGTACCTAAGTACAGTGCCGTTCAATTGAAAGTAAACGAATTATGAGTAATTTTGGAAATTTTCCCATTGTGAAGCAGGCTTTTGTAAACAGATCATATTCAAAATTATTTTAGGTTGAAGTATCTGTCAGTTATAGGGTGACAGCATTTTATATACAGTATTTATTAAGGAAAATCTATATGGCAAGGACGTGTCTTGTAAAAAAATTAAATTAACAAACTAACTGAGAACTTAAGAAAATTACTATGAATTAATATTTGGTCCAAGCACCATTCGCGTTTATAAATTTTTGAAGACAATTGCTCATAGACAATATTAGTGTCCTGGTGTAATCCTCGCCAATATTTTCCCAGGAATTTTCAATTGCCAACCACAGTTCTTCTACGTTCGCTGGTCGGAAATTTCTGCTATACATGTCTTTTTCCACTTGTGCCCATACATTTTCTATCGGATTTAAATCCGGCGACTTAGAGGGCCAAGGCAGAGTGGTAATATGGTTTGTATTCAGCCATTCAGTAACAACTCGTGATTTGTGAATAGAGGAATTATCCTGAAATATAAATTTAATTGAAATATGGAAAAAGGAAAGTGGAAATAAAAATATTTTCCTGCTGGAAAGTGAAGTTCTCAGAATATAAAATGGAAACGGAAGGTAACATAACATATTCCAAAATGCGAACGTAGCTTTGACCAGTAGAATTGCCATCATAGTAGAATTGAAAAACTTTTGCGTCTGAAAAAATTGTGTTGTCCCAAAAGTCCTGTGACACACCGACAAATTGGTTGGCAAAGTTTAACCTCTGCTCCTTATGCCGTGGCAACAAAGCAACTTTATTTGCAGCCCAAAAATTCTTCAGCTCAGATGCTCTGATATGTCGTCTTGCGGTTTCCACCGAAGCAGGAAAATTTGTTAAGAAGCATGCAGTCACTGTTGTATCAAAAGGATTCTGTCGGAGGTGGTCAAGGACGAGTTCGTCTTCCTCCATACTACTGAATTTCTGACGGCCCCCTCTATGGACGTACTCAACAGCTCCTTCTGCATTCCATTTTTGCTTAATTTTGTAAATGCAACCTTTACTCACATTCAAAGTATCTGCAACTGCTTGCATTGACCATCCGTTCTGCAGTAACATCACAGCTCTCATTTTTTGCGGTTCAGTTAAGCGCGGCACAATAATAATAATAATTGTAAGGAAAACTTCAAAATATAGAATAATTATTAGTAAACTGACAAATAAAATTGACAATCAAGTTTTGATTACCTGAAAGCCCGTTTCAGATTAATAAAAAAAATCGTTTACTTTCAATTGAACGGCACTGTACCTCTAGTGTTGGTAGGTAAATTTAAGTCCCGTTTTTTAAATTGTTTTTATCCTGTAGCTTATACAAAAAGTCAAAACGGCGAAGCAAGACGTTTACGTACCTATATATTATTTATATACCTACCTATGTAGGTATACACCTCTACGAGAGTCGAAATAAAAAAATGGCGGTTAGCAATAATTTTTGTTCGTTTCGTATGATACCTGAAAAACGCAGATTTCCACCAGACCTCGCTTTATTTACGAGATAGGATAGGTATGTTAAAAAATGTAAGGAAAATATTATTTGACGACCTATTGTTCATTGACTTTATTTTTATGTAGGTACTTACCATCCTAGATCACAAATTAATAATTTACATCAGTGGGCAAAATTAAAAATTCTATACTGTTTATAAAATTAAAACCGCGTACCTATCTTGCCACAAATGAAATGAAAATTTACAATGACGGTAAAATACCTCAAGGTCAGTTTCTAATTTTGATTGGCTGTATAAAGTGTGCGTATTGGAAATCGCTTTGCGATGAGAAGCTGGTAGGTAGGTATGTATTGCATTTGTAATTATTTTTAAAAATGTGTTGTATTTAGTCTCGGTTTAGTTATGTAGGTACCTATTAACAAACAAGCTCTGATCTTTGTCAAAGCATTGAGTCATAGTAAATCGGCGTTGAGTATTGACGATTTGGTAGGTTAGGTAGGTACCTACTTACACAATAAGTATGAGCGTATTTCAATTGCAAGTATTGCAAGTATATTTATTTTATTTTTCCGTTTTAAAGTTTATTTTTCACGGCTACTAAGCTGTTTTGTACATATTATTTTTGTTTCTTGTGGGAAATATGGCTACTAGCGAGCCACCCACTAAAAAATGGTAACGCGCTGAAAGCAATACTTCATCAGTGGTGCCGGTCGTTGAACTACATATACATATTAGAAGCCGTGTAGTTATAGTTATGATACTTATCAAAACTGTAATAACTTTTGTTAACAATAATTTTTTTTGTTTTTGTTAACAATAACTATTTAAACATTAACGATAATTTTAAATTATTAATTTTGATATTCTGTCAATCCGAATGACACATTTATACTAATATAGGTAAATCGCACCTTTAATGTAAATAAATAGACATAATATTCTTATAACGACGGGCGTTGGATAGGGATGCCTGGAAGGAAATTCTGGAGGAGGTCGTGTTGATGATGAGGATCTGGAGACCGTAGGCTAAATCTGACTCTTCGCACAACATGCAAACAAAACCCGCAACAAAATATATCCCCATGCATTTCATCCCTGTGCTCATGATTTCAAACGGAAGATGTGTCAAAATCTGGTGCACAGTGCTATTGGATATGAGATACTCTTAAGCAATATATCATCGCTCACTTCTTCCACCTTGAAGCAACGCAACAATAGTAGCCGTTGTTTCGGGCTTAACAGCCATAATTTTTTTAGATTAAATAAACGACGCAAAAAAATGTGTTTTGCACTTGGTTCGACTTGTCAGATTTCTCAAAACAATAAAAGCAGAGCATTGGGATAATTGGGAACAATAGAAACAGACCAGACGAAAATCACATCACTGCGCTAGACGTGCGTTTCGCTAATCAAGTGAACCACCAAACACTGATTAACTTTTCATTAAACCGTACTTTTCGGGCTGTATGTATACGCTGCTTAATAACTTTGGCGTTTGCAATTTAAAATATAAAGCAATGTAGTTGATCCACATCATGTGCAAAAACGTTAAACTATTGTTAATTTTCCACGCAAATAACGTTTAATTTAAAAATCAAAGTTACCTGTCCAAAATCAAATTTTAATTTTCCCGCACATGTAACCAACAAAAAATTAATTACTTTCTGTGTGTATTATTCCGCTTTGCTGGTAAAATGTTCTCCGCTAGGTTTCATTGCCACTAATCGATTTTACAATATAAATTACTGTTGTTGTTACGGCATTCCACTTTTAGGAAAATTTACGAAATGACTTCGCTGATTAAAATGATATTAAATGATTCACAGTCAAAAAGTTTCAGTCACTCGGTGACAGCTTCATTTCCTGTAGATACCGGAGTATGCGGGAGTCGTCAGCGTTTCCTGCAGCCATCAAGAGAACACACCATCACAAGTTTACATAAGAAAAAGGGTTATCGATTAGAATACAAAATTTCGGCAACTTGGCGGGGAAATATTCTTTCTGGCGATGTCTTCATTCCCTTTATAAAGTAGAAAAGTTTATTAACAGAAATACTTGCATATAGATATTATTCGAATAATTAATTGTTTATGGACTATGGAAGAAATATTAACCTATTTGATGCAATACCATATTGCATCAAATAAAAAGCAAGGAAGCTAGAGGGACATGATATTCGAAAATTAAAGAACTATTGCAGGCAGTTCCATCGAAGTGCAAGTTACGTTATGGTACTTGATTATGCCACCGTGAATTATAAAAGCTTGTTGACATTTTCAATGACAGCACTTCTGAAGAACTGGAGAAAAAATATGTTTTTGTTTCCTGATGAGGTAGCCTGGAGGGAGCAGAAGTCATAAATTGTTTGGTATATTATATAGATGAAGAAGTTGACAAGGATCCAAACGGGAAGGAATCACTACAATCCGATCTTTGGAAAAACTGCTCAAGGCGGAAAAGTAGGTATGCAGAATCAAAATGGTTAATTATTGTAACCAGAATCACTGTAGATTTGTGCCTTATATAAGGATATACAGAACGTTCATATCAAAACGAGAATATGTGAAAAGCAATAGTCTCTTCATGACGGCAAACCCTCACTGAAAATTCGGTGACAAGTGGTACAGTAATAATAATAAAAATAATAATAATAATAATAGAGGAATAACACGAGATTTTTAAGAGCTAAATATACTATTACTCTCACTCTAACGCATGGCCACCACTCTTTCCCTGTCAGCAACAAGCACTCGATTCAATCAGTGGCTCGTGGTGGATGCAAGGACACATTATTTGCTTTGGTGTGATTTGCTGTTAAAATTGTTGCTTATGGAGCAAGCGGTAAGTATTTGTGGTTTAATATAACTGCACAATTCTTTAGTGGAATATTAGCCCTGGTTTTATGGCTATTAATTGATGTAGGTATCTTTTATTAAAAGTTATTTTTTTTATTTTTGAAGTGAAAACTTCTTTAGGTGCGCTCTGCACTTTTCGCGCTCTCCACTTTTTTGGGTGTTTAATGAGACTGGGCCGTCAGGCGTCAGATATCACCCGTAGCAACGCTCAGTCGATCATCGCCTAGCAATGAGCTAGGTCACTAGCTTAATCGAAGCTCCTGCTAAGAGAAAAAACGCGCTTTTAATGCATTTAAAAAAGACCCTTATTGTGGTAGAAACAGTGTGTATAACCATTGTATACAGAACTCCTTCGCCAGTACATACACGCCCAAAACCCAGACAAATCCGTAAAAAAGAGCAAATTCAATAAATTTTGACGTACATGTCAGTTTCTGACACGGGACCTACAAAAATGGACACATGCCCTGAAAACAGCACCAAAATTGAAGATGTGTGCAAACTGGCAAAGAAGAGACGTATCACTGAGTAAGGTACGTCCTTCTCACACCCTTTAACAACCAAGAAATCAAACATCACAGCTACAAAATCCGCTGCGGAAATAAAAAACGCAAAACAAGTTTCCAATTGTGGAGTATATTAGATTATAAGGAGCCTGTAGGTATTGTACAGTAAAACTACAAAAATTGATTGATTGCTTTTAATGGGTACCTTTTCAGCTACAAATATATCTTTTACTACTAAGACTGAAGTGAAGTAAAATGGTTTTACAGCAAGCATTGGGTTAACTACGCTCTCCATCGTTATCTTAGGAACGTAATATTTCTATAAACATTTCAAGAGGCAAACAGAACGTAAGTTTAATAGAGTAAAGATTTGTTGGCTTATTTCCTTACAGGAAGTTCTCAAACAAAAATGGCTAACTCTTCCACAACAGATACCACAAGTTATGAGAGTGAACTAGAATCAACGATAAAATTTAAAACCAAAAAGTGCTCTATGTGCATTTTTTGTAAAAATGTAGGAGCTTCTGTAGTACATGCAAATGAAAAATGTTTGTGGTAATACAGGCGGACGGTTACAGTACATATTTTAAAATTCGAAAATTAGAAGTTTTCACTTCTATCGTGTGTCATAAGCACATGCACCAAATTTTTTTATTTATAATTTTTATTTTGAAAGGTAAAATCGGGTAAAGATCGTAAATTCTGTACGGAATTTCCCAGATGTGTACGGTAATAGACTGTATAATTTTATGTGCTAAAATTATTTTGTCTTAAACAATTAATTGTTCTTTTTCAGATGGCGCCACCCAAAAAAAAAGAAATTTGCTTATTCTTCTGCCAGTATGAATGATGCAGTGCAAGAGCGAAACGTCGCCCTACTGCAGCCAAATATGATGTTCCTGTAATGTCTCTGCATGATAACGTAAAACTTAACTTTAGGCAGTTTTCTCCTTAGCCACAGACAAAAGTAGATAGTAACTCAGGAAAAGGAAGTTCAAAACAGCATTCACAGATTTTAACACTGACTCCTATGAAGCTAGTTTTAGAAGAAAAAGAGGCTAAAAGGACTAAGAAAATCGAAAAATCTACAAAGAAGTAAGTCGAGGATAAGAAAAAAATTTCGGAGGTATGCGACAATCATTGCTCTCAGAATTAAGAACCATCCCAGCATGCCGTCAATCGGCAGAAGTCATCGCTGGGAAGATGCAGAAGGCCGTCATACTTGGCTCGTTGCGTCTACTCAGGACACACGAATAGCGACCTCAATGACCGCTTACCCCGCGGACGTGGGGAGCGGTCCTTGAGTAACGAGGCTGGAGGGACTCTCTGGACTAGTCGGAGGCAAGAGGGGACTTACCAGCACCAACATAATAATAATAATAATAAGGCTAATAGGCCAACAAGCCTGACATAGTCCTCCTCGACCACCAACTCAAGACGATGTTCGTTATAGAGTTTTAGGCTCCGGCCGAAAAGAACAACGTCTTGAAAGAGGAGGAGAAACGGACAAAATATCGAGATTTACTCTCTAAACTCCGCAGGCTGTACCCGGGTTATTCTGTTAAAATAGTGGTTCTTATTATTGGCTCTTTCGGAGGTATGCGACAATCATTGCTCTCAGAATTAAGAACCATCCCAGCATTCCGTCTTCAATCGGCAGAAGTCATCGCTGGGAAGATGCAGAAGGCCGTCATACTTGGCTCGTTGCGTCTACTCAGGACACACGAATAGCGACCTCAATGACCGCTTACCCCGCGGACGTGGGGAGCGGTCCTTGAGTAACGAGGCTGGAGGGACTCTCTGGACTAGTCGGAGGCCAGGGGGGACTTACCAGCACAAAAAAAAAATAATAATAATAATACAACAGTCCCTCCGAGTGGCGGAAGAGTACACAGCGGATATTGGTATAGAGTTTGTGTTGGATAAATGTGCACTGATTCATCTCAAGAGAGGACGATGCGGTAACTACGAAGACGATGCGCAGCTGGTAGACGGAGGCAGCTTACACCACCTTGATGCCGGAGAGACCTATACCTACCTGGGTGTGCCACAAAGTCGCATCCAGGAGGTAAATATTACAAAAGACGCTCTCCGCGGCAAGTACCACCACCTGCTTCGACAAATCTGGTCCTCAGAGCTGTAACCACTGGGGTTTTTACCAGATTGACCGATGTTGAAATGAAAGGGAGCGTCGGGGTTTGCAAAAATATGTATACATACATAAATATATACACACATGGTCTCATAGTCCTGGGTTCGTCGCGTATGCTTTAAAGTTAGAAGGGGAAATCTTAATATCGAAACATGGGGATTTAGCTTACCTCATATGCTCTCATGATGTCGGTGTTAATCCTGTATGGCTAAAACCTCACATCATCACCAAGATTCACGAACTAACTTTGTCGGATAATATTGAATTTCGTTGGTCAAGAGATTAATTCAAATAACTTCAAACCAAGATATATATTTAATATTTAACAGAATAAATTACGCTGACAATAAAACATTTACACTAAACAAACTATAAATTTGAACACAACCAGATGCGTCGCGCAAATAATGAATCTATTCATATGAAAACAAAGCTAATCGCTAGGGTTAAGTAGACCTGATTCTAATAGAACAATTTTGAGTGCCTTTCCGCTTATGAAACTATTTAACTTTAAACCCGAATTTACTGTATGAAAACCTGCCGGAAACTACATAATTTTGGCTAAGATTGTTGCTCCAGTCCTCGCTGGGCGGGACCAAATTCGATCTTTCATCCCCTTTAAGTAATACCACTTACCGGGGGTGAAATCTCCACCAATCCTACGGGACCTACTTTACCCCTTACATTATCTCAGGAAACTATTCCCGTACGCTAACGACATCTGGTTGCAAAATAGAAACTAAACATTTTACATGACATTTCTGAGATTACTCTTTCTGCATCAATTAGTTAGATGTTTGGCCATTTTTCCCATACCCGAAAACCATAAATTAAGTGACGCTTCTAACGGACAACTATTATTTATGGTCGAATCTTTTCGTGACGTTTTTATGGATCCTGTTAATTTTACCATTGATTTGAGATATTTTACTTTTTGGTAGTTACACATCTGTTTGCGATTACGAAGTTATGCATTTACGAAGCTATGAAATTTTGACAAGACCGTACTTAAAGAAAACACACTATACAAGATGAATTACTCATTTAATGTGGACCTTCTTAGAATTCTCTAAATAATAAACAAAGGACTTCTTGGGTTGCTATTCCCTTTCCGAACAGAATTATGACCTGCACTTTACCATTTTGTTACAGAGCTGTCGGGGACCAACAAGGTGGCGGCGACAAATATGCTTGCCGTTCCGTTTCTACTCTACTCCTTTGGAGTAATCAAATGGACACAGGAGGAGCTGCAGCAACTCGACGTAGGTATCCGCAAAATGATGCATCTTTGTCGGAGTTTGCATCCGAGATCGTCCGTTCCGCGGTCATATCTTCCACGACAACAGGGAGGCCGTGGATTCTTGGGATTGCAGTGTCTCCACAAACAGAGTAACTCTAGACACAGCCTGTCAAATTATCAGGAAGGAGCTGGCGTAGGAGCTTTTATATATAGGGCAGCACAAAGAGCAGCTAATAGCCTAGGTCTCGACACCAAGCAGAATAATCCCAACTCTGTCTCCGAGTTGGACCCTGCTCGGTTGAAAGCCCACCTTTGGGCTGCTGGAAATATAATTCGTTTTCAGCAGCACAGGGATAAGCCATTGCACGGAGTCTACTATAGAAATATAGAAGACTTAGGCTTATCCCAAAAGCTGACCTTTAGCTTTTTGAGGTCAGCTGGGCTGAAGTCAGAGACCGAAGGTTTTATATTAGCTTGGTCTACCGAAGCCGCGTGATGGGTATAGAAGTGCCTGACGTCAGCTGCAGAGCATGTCGTCAGGCCCCAGACACCATTATGCATTTGCTGTCAACTTGTCCAGCATATGCGGTCTGTGCCTATATCCATCGACATAACGCGGCATTGCGAGTGCTGTACTACCACCTACGGCACTCACATAAACACTAATACAAAAACATTGTTTTAAAAATACGAATTCAAAAGATCATTTAATGAAGTACAATTTTACATGTACAAGCCCTTAATTCATAAAATTGGCCCATAGACTATTTACAGCAGACATTTACATCAAACAAAAATGTACTGAGATTTATTCTAGGTATACTCATCAGGCAGTATTTCCCATTTTTTTAAAATAAATTCAGGGTCTGTATTTTTTTAGGTCCATGGGAAGTTCAATATATAGTTTAGGTCTACGATGTATGATGTATGACACCTGAGACCAAATACATATACACACTGACTTATATTTGTATACCTCATTTTAAATTGCCCTTGAAACTTATAACTAGTTTTAAAATCACAAAGTGTTGCATTATTTTTTATCTGGACTCTTATCTCGACATAAATATTTAAGACAACCACACAAGGAAAATCAAAAAGCGTATAATAATATACTCTCCCTTCAAAGTAAATATCACCAGTGATATTTCTGAAACTGATTATACCGGCTTTTAGTCCACGCACGATAAATCAATATGTCAGTCTTTTAATTCGATATAAATGACACTTCACAATGTATTATTGTACGGCACATGAATTGTTTCCTTGCCACCTCGTCCACCTCTGAATCACGCAATACCATAAAGCGCATTTTTAATGCCACAATCAACTTTCAGTCTAACAATGGTAGCGAACGTAATTTCTAAATGCCAGCCTACTGCAATGAAATTAGTTTTTTCGATTCCTGGCGTTCCAGACATTTCACAGTTCCATGTAGAAATACCTCATCCGATGACAAAAGGATAACAACGAGGATACAGGAGAAATTGAATAAGAGGACTTGACAGATTTCCTCTGCCTGCCAATCACAAGGAACATGTTTCATTTAAATTTTAAATGTATTTAAAACAGATTTTTTCTGTCTTTATTGCAATATTTTCATTGATACACATTTTTTTTTTAATTTTTTTGTTTCAGCGATTCCTTATCGCATTTTTGCAATGAACCTTTCTGTATTTGAAAGACTAGGTAGATAATGAAATTATGATAAATTCAAAATATTTACAAATATTTCTATTGGTAATAACAAGTTTAGTAATTATCCTCACCACCACCAAAATTGAACTTAAATATTTGAATAATAAGTTTGTTGAAATTTAAAACGGCTATCCTCAAGTTGTACAAGCCCTTTCAGAATGATGTACGATTTATTTAATTCGTCATATATACTTGAATTTGCCATTAGTAACTTTTTTATTTTACTCTTACAATTTTTTGTAAGGCTTGTAAAACTTCTAAATGATTCGTTTCCGTATATATATGTCCAAATATACAAGTAAGTACTTGCATTGATTATTTATTTCTCTTTTGAAGGATTGCTATAAACCCAAGACTTCTACTTACATGATAAATATGAATATCAAAGAACTTGAAATCTAATAAATATATTCCAGGGTGAAAATTAGATTTTTTTTCGAGGTTTCGAAAAAGTTATTTATATATAAGAGCCAACAATGATGTTAGTTTTGACCAAGCAAGCAATTTTTGTATCCCTTCCCTTTTAAGGCATACGAATTCTATTGTACCTATATGTAATTTTCTAGCATATAGCTAGAAGTAGTTGTTTTATTAGATTCTACAAGATTTTTTGCATTTTAAAGTTTAATCTTCTAGATAAAGGTATGCCTAATGCTTTTGTATATCAATATGTTCAAATATAACAAAAAATATAAATAGTAGAGTAGGTAATGTTTTCTATGAATTCCGTCAAAACTAATTTCACATAAAAGTGTCACTATGAGAATAGTACGGTATTAATGGCAAATTAAAGTATAAATGACGAATTAAATAAATGTTACATCATTCTGAAGAGCCTCAATAAAGGCGAAAGAGCTTGGACAACTTCTAAATTATTTGTTTCCGTATATATGTCCAAATATACAACAAGTAACTGTTTTAATTGATTACTTCTCTTGTAATGGATTGCTACAAACCCAAGACTTCTTCCTTCGTACGTAATAAACGTTAATGACAACTTTAATGATAAACGTTAATGATAACTTCAAAATAGTCCATAATAATATACGTAGCATACATAAAAATTTAGATCATTTTAAAATATTGTTACAAGAAATAGATGTTAACTTTGATTGCATTGTCCTTACAGAGACATGGAACATTGAAGATTTAACTCTATATAATTTGCCTGTGTATAATGTGGTTTATAATGGTGGAATATATCAAAATGATGGAGTCGTCGTGTACATTAAAAATGAGTTTAGGTATAGTTATAACGTCATTGAGCTCAATGATATAAAAGCATTAGAAGTTGATATAAAACTGAAACATAAATGTGATATAACGGTAACAGCTGTATATAGACCAACAACTAATATTATTGTACAAATATTATATTGTAAAACAAATTTACAGAATTTCTTCAACAACATTTAATATACTCATCAAAATATCACATCTTTATTGGATATAGACATCTTCCAGAACAATGAAAACACTATAAAATATAGTAGTATTTTGAATTAATTTGGCTACAAATCATGTATACATAATTATACTAGAATATAGAGCAATCATAAGTCATGTCTCGATCACATCTTTATTAAATCTGAATATGATATTACAGAGAAAATACTGCTAGAATCAGGCATTTCAGATCATTTTACTACAATGCTACAAATTTTATTAGAATGTAACGAGGAACAAAATAGTATAATAAGGAGTTATATAAAATAAAAATTACACTAAGCTCAATAAAACACTCAGCCATGAATCTTGGAATTCTATGTATACAGCCTCAAGTGTTGTTTCTGCAACAAAAAATATTCTGGTCATTGTAAATAAAGCATTAGAAGTATCAACTAGTTTCAAAATAAATAAAAGAAGAATACAAAATTAACACCTTGGTTAACAAATGGGTTGGTAATATACATAAGAAAAATTAAATGTATCAGACACTTCCCAAATAATAAATCTTCCAAAATTATATTCATAAATCCAAATCATATTGATTTAAAAGATGAATATAAAAGATACAAAAACGCACTTACGGATCAAATAAAAAAAAACAAAATTTGAATATTATAAAAATATTCTAAATACACAAACAGATTCAAAAAAATATGGAAGATCCTGAAAGAAATTATAGCAAGACAAACACAGATAATTGCTAACGAATTTAATTCAACGTATACAAAGATGGTCGAATATCTTGATAGTAAAATTAAAAGGGACCTGAATTACAAACCTAATGCAACATCATTAAGAAACTCTATGATTCTATTACATACAAATGAAAATGTATGAAAATGTATGTAAGAATAAATAATGACCTAAGTGAAAAATTGGAAATAGAGAACGGAGTTCCGCAAGGCACCGTGTTAGGGCCGATAATGTTTTCAATTTATATAAACTGGTTGTTTACAGTACAGAGTGAAGGATAAATCATAGGATTTGCTGGTGCATTGGCCATATTGTACAAAGAAGATACATGGGAAGAACGGAGTATGAGAATTGAAATTGACATAATACATCAGTGACGTAGCCAGGATTTCATTTAGTGGGGGTTCGAGCATCAATTTCAGGACATTAAGGCCCGGTTTTACAATTGCCGAGTTCAACGCTAACTAACTTGAGCTTGAGTTTAGCTAAGCCAGCAGTGAACTGCTGTTGTTGTTTTACATATCCAGAAACGGAAGTTCAACTGAGCGCACAATATTTGCAGGTTGGCAACAAATTGACAGAAATGCGCATGCCAATTGAGAAATGTACTGAGCTGTTTACTTGTTTGGTGGTGTGTTTACAGTGTCTGTTAGCGTGGTTATGTTATTACAACATATTTAATTCTAAAATATTCAAGCTTAAACGTAAAAACAATCCGTAAGTTCCGAGATAAGTCCTAAGAGTCTACTGGCATGACTTTGATAATACGATATGTTTGGTGTTGTAGATTGCAAGGTTTCTTGTTTTTCGTCTTGCTGGTGGCGGTTCTCACGCTGTTTATTTTGGCTATGAAGATAAAAAAAGAGCCGTAAATTTCAGCCGAAAAGAAGAAGGCATTTTAACTTCTTTAATTAAAAAAAACAAACATATTATTGAACGTAAGTTGTGAGACACTGACACAAACAAAGAAAAATTGCTCTGCTGGAAAAAAATTGAGAAATAATTCAATAACAATTCTGGCAAAGAAACGAAGAGTGACAAGCACCATGATGGTAGGTGACATCGCATGGTTTCTAAAATGATGCGAGGGTAAAACATTTTATTGAAATGAGAAAAAAAATTACCTTTCTGTTCGAGATGTTATTTGATTAGAGATATGTTCTATAAGGAAACGAACTGTATTTTTTGATAATCGAAATCGTTGTATAAAGTCATCTTCGTTCCATGTTTCAAAGTGGTTTTGTCTTTTCCGATATTGTTTGGGTCTTCGCCATAGTGGATTTTCTAATATATTAATAACCTCCACTACGTCTTCATCGTCAGTTAAATCGTCTAAATTTAAATGTTCCGTATTTGAGAATTAACGATGCATCAAATAAAATAACCAAAATAAATTTTGTTAGGTTAGAATTTATTAACGTCAAACTAAAAATCCAACAGTTTTCTCGAGGTGCGCACGCGCAACGTCTTGAGCCATGCTTAAACTACCCAGCATCCTGAGCTCAGATGAGCCCAACATTGAGCCGGGCTCATTTATTAAACCCAACATGTAAGACATGTGGACTTAAGTTTAACTTTGAACTCGAGTTGAACTACTTTTGTAAAACCGGGCCTGTCTGCCCAGGGAGGCCCTAAATGCGCCGCAGAGAACCAGAGTCGTGCCTAGGATCCACATCGCATGGGTGAGATAATAATTGCAAGAAGCTATGATTTGCATGTGACTTTTTGTGATGTGATTTTAAATAATCAATTTCTCATTTTTCTTGAAATATGTTAGAAAAATTAAAGTTAATGAAAGGAAATATGTATCTTTTTTTCATTAGAAACAAACTGAAAATGAAAATAGTAAACAAATTAAATGGCACGTCAATTGTCAATTAATCAAATAATGTCGGGGGGGGGGTCCGGACCACCTAGGTACTTCACTGAATACATATATAAAGAAATGACTTAATTATAAATTATTAACAATAAATTTTGAAAAGATACACTACTTACCATTCAGTTGCAACAACTCAAACAGACCATCCTTCGCAAACCTCAATATAGCAGATGGGGAAACTCTGTATGTAATATTCTACCTAAAGCAAGCATTAAATATTAAGGCATGCATAGAGATTCTCCTCTGAGATGGGTAGTGCATGTTCAATATCTCATAAAAAAGTTACAAATTATATTCTACAAATTCAAATATATCAAAAATATTTTAAACGTAGAACAATTAAAAATACTTACTTACCATGTACTACCTACCATGTACATGTACTACCTACCATGTACTCCCATGTTTTAGTAGAAAGACATTTTATTTATTGTATATTAGTTTGGGGAAGCAAATTAAAAACACATTTAAGTCCATTAGAAAATCTACGAAAAAGATTCCTTAGAATAATATTAAGTAAAGATCTAATGTATCCGTCCGATTAACTATATACCGAGTCTACATTATTTGACATTAGACTGCTATACTTTTGTAAGGTGAATATTAAATATCATTATACGTAATTAAGCTTCGCAGTCCTTACCTGAATATAAATATGATACTCGACAAAGACATAAATAATATGTGGTACATTTCATGGCTAAACACTGGGACAGAAATCCTTAATTTTTCAAGCTCCGTGGATATACAATCAATTACTTTCTTGAGCACATTGTTATCTACAATATAATAAGGTAAGAAACTATTTTATTCCTACTTTTACATGATTGTTTTAATTATTAGTGACCATTGTAATAACTAACGGTTTCTTGACATTTCTTGATACCCATACATATCTTGAACATACCCATGATAAAATTTATTAAGTACATTATTCCATCCAACAATTACTTATCAAAGAATATAAAATATGTCTTGTACGTATGTGTACGTCTTTATTCAAGTGTCATTTCTGCATAAAATTTTACTCGAAACTTGGAATAGTAATTATAAACGTGTTCGACTGTGAGATAGATACCTATGTTATAGATGGATTGGAATAAATATCACTGACGCCGTTCATGTAATATCTGCTGTCGTTGCCATACAGTTCCGGCCTTGTTAAAATTCTCAAAGCGACTAGAAATTCCAAGAGTGACTTTGTCACTTTTAATTGACAAGAAGTGGCATCTAGAGTTCACAGCGCATAGTTCCTCATATTTCCGATGTAAATATATGTATATAAAAATGTGGCATGTACAGCAGTAGGAGATCATGGGACATAGCAGACTAAAAGGCATATTTTTCGATGTCGTGTCTTGTTGAAGTGACAACGGCAGCGGTGACGTGGTAGTTTAAAACACGCCTTTAAGAAACCGCTTCCCACTCTATCCAATTCCTTTACCTAATCAGAATCTAGGCAAAATTTTACTTTAATTTTAAAAAAGTGTAATATAATACAGGGTGTTTCTAAATTGATGCGAAAGATTTAAATGGGTCATTTTTCAGCAAAAATTAAGGTGAATCTTTCATGTAATTTTATTTCCAAAATCCTTTCCCCTTCAAGTTACAGCCCTGGGGAAAAAATAGTTTTTATTTATTTTCTCTGCTATGGAAGAATTTGGCAGAATGAAATTTGGCAGTCAACTTCCACTAATAAAATAACAGTTTGTGACAATTTTTGTAACCCTGAGATATTGTTACAAGAGGGTAAAAAAAACAACCCCTATAATATTTTTCTTCAGAACTTTTTAATTCGGCGACATTTCTTTATTTAAAAATTTGGTATTCAAAGACTTCTGCAACCTTTTTGTCAATTGAGTTTTCAATTTTGACAATAATACACAGGCTTTTCCAGTGACAGAGACTTCCTCAACCTTATATTAGGTCTGATGACCAACGTCTTTTCGATCTTCTGCTGTTCTGCTCTTGCATCAGTGATTGGAGAAGTGAGTTGACATGGGTATCTAATTTTTTTTTATCACTAAATAAATTAAAATTTGTGATACGAAAATTTACATCCCTATTCTGAAATCTATTCATCCCAGTACATATCCTGATATTTAATGTAAAGTCACATAATAGAAACCATAATACACAAAGAACGTATATAAAATACATATACAATATATAAATTAACATTTGTGATACTTATGTAAATTTACATAAGTAAAATGCAAATTTTCGTAAACACTATGTATTATTTTCGACAGGAAATGTAATAATACATGCCTCTAGCAACCATACATGGGTATGTATATGAAATGTATATGAAATGTATATGAAATGTATATGAAATGTATATGAAATGTATATGAAATGTATATGAAAATCATGGGTTACGAATGAGGTTACGTGTTGCCAATGATTTTCTGTGTAATTTTACATAAGTGTGGCGAATAGTGGTCGGTATTCATAAAATCAGTGCCGTCTCACAAGAAGTTGCAAAATTTTTGAAGGTGGACAGCTGGAAAGAGTATAGTGGACACATATTACGACGAACACTTACTACCCTTTTAATTGACGTCTCTTGTCTTGAAAGGCACAGCGGATGGAGATCGAGTAGAGTGGCGGAAGGTTATATTGGAGACTCGGTTTTTAATAAAGACTATTTCCTTCGTCTTCATTTCCACCAATCACACACGCCCAATTTTGAATTATAAATGGTTTCTAGATGGAAAAACTGTATGACAGCACCTGTCAGCAGTTTTTTCGAGTTTACCCGCGTTAAAACTTGACAGCTGTTGTCACCAAAAATTACAATACCTTTGTGGAAACAGTTTGCGGAATTCTGCAGGGCAAAGAAATGCGAGCTTTTGGAAACTACGAGTTTGGAGCAACTAAACCTAATCCCGAAAGATTAGGTTTAAGGGCGTGGAATATGAAGAAAGAAAACGGTGAAAATTACAAAGAACTAGTTGCGAAGACAATGTGGAACACCGTCGCAAAAAAATGCAAGAGATGTATTTTATGAAGTGGAAAATAATTTTGGACCCATTTAAAGATATTATCCTTAAGTAGGGAAGCTCGTAATGCGAAACGAAGGAATTTGCATTGATAATGAGCATTATTCCAACATCATAAACACCCTTAGAAGTGACGCCTCAGAACCTCCAGCTAAAAAACAGAAAACAGAATTTCCTGCAGCCACTACTCAAGCTTCTCACTGTACAGCTGGACCCATAAACAACATTAATGATTTACCTATACCCAACGTTATCAATGAGTTAACAAAGAGTTCAAATAATACCCCTACTGTGTACCAAAATGGCAATTTATATTTTAATTGTACCATAAATAACTAAGTTTGTAGTATTTTGTGATTAAATAAATTACATGTTTTTCAGTTTTCAAATTAATACCTACATATTTACCTATTATGTATGCATGTATAATAGGTAATACGTTTTGTAAGCTATGTGAATGCAGGATAATCTGTTACTAATGAAATAGTCTTGTCAAATACCATTCGGGCATCTAATTTTTCCTGCGAAAAATATAACCTAGCAACGTGTTTTCGATTTTTTTTCGGAAAAATTAGATGCCCTTATATTACTTACGAAAATATTGCTTAAATAACATTGAATGTTGATAGCGGTAATGATAAACCAAGCACCGTTGTTATTTCTGATGTTTCAACATCTGAAAATAGTATGACTATTAATGAAAACGTCTCTTCTTCGATTTTTTTAGATGACAAATATTCACGAAACTCTGGGCACAACTGTAAGCTTCATTTTATTAGATGTAAATGCACTATAACCCCATTCATATGTTTTTAGTTAACTCCACATAAATATTTTAAAGGCAGGTACATGAATTCGGTAAGTCATTAAGACTTATGTCTTTTCCGTTTCCTGCGTAAAACCCAACCTTTTGTATTCTATAATGTTTCTGTACTTGATTTTTATGTTCAGTATATCCGTTAGTAAACGCAAGGCCGGACAAGGACCGAAAAATATGTTCAATAGGAATTAACGTAGCGGACAAGTTGAGAATATACAAAGTCGCCGTAATCTCTAATAGATGTATGACAAAACGGTCGAGGCGTAACACGGTAGCCCCCGTGAATATATTCGACAGCTGTATATATCAAAAGAATTTTAATATCACGGTCCTTAATTAAAAGGTGTTTATATTTTATTTATACCTAAGCGCCTGAGTAGTGTTACAGTCTAATGTATTTATTATACGTTTATATTAATCTCAGGCGATTTAATTAATGGGAATTTTATTTTGATGAGCCCAATTAAATTTGAGTCGGGCACAATGGACAAAATAATTTGTTGCTGCGTATTTATATAAAATTAAAAATCTGCCTCATTAGCCGATTCGACATGCGTTTTGTTATGTTCACCGTGTACAGGGTGTTTCACTGTAACGTCCCATAACCTCCGTTATTTTTTATTATATAGGTACAACCATCAGGCGCATTGCTCTGATAAGATGGAGGAGGAATCAATATAAAAATGCTGCTTTATATCCGTCTTTAAAAATAACCATTTTCCATCAGCATACTGGGTGAATTTGAAATATATATATATGCGTTGAAAACTGCTAGCTTCTTAACTGTATAATCTCAAAACAGTAATTAGTAAGTGTGCCAAAAAGGTAATGAATATTAGGATAAAGTTTGCCGAGGCAACCGGCGCCGGCAAACAGTTCGGAGTTCGGCGGGCCGCCGGAGTTATGTCGTTTACCTTGTTTTGTGTGCATTCCGCTTGTCAGTTTGCATTTCATTGTTGCCGCGTATTGAAGGACTAATATTCAATGTATTGATATAGGGACCATTTATAATATTTATTGTTATATTTGTATATATTTCATTAGTGTAACGATGGATTTAAATGACAATTTCATAACTTTACAATGACGAAATAGTAATTAGTAAGTGGGTCAAAAAATTATTGGATATTGAGATAAAACATGCACTCTGTATATAGTTTGAATATCAATGAACGCGAACCAATTCACTGAGTTAACTGGGCCACCGGAGTTGGGTCATCCACCTTGTTCTAACAGATGTATGCATTCCGCCTCGCAGTTTACATTTCATTGTTGCAGCGCATTGAAGGATTAATAATAAATGTATTGAAATAGTGGTAAAATGTATGTGAGAGGGACGGAGAAAAGATGGATCATAAAGGAAAAGAGCATAGAGATTCATATGGCTCATGATGAGCCTTTTTCCATAGAAAATATGGCTCAGATTAAGAATGTTTGTGATAACGACATAGGCAAATGGGTAGAACGAGCTTCTTTGATAACCATAAGTCTGAAATTGGATATCCTAAAACTCTGCTGGATACCTCCTGAAAATTACAACTTTGATAAAGATTCCGAAGCCAACCATTTGTAAAGAAAATTTAATCATGGTTGGTTGCAGACCTTGGCTAGTATATTCTAAATACCTAAAAGGTTCCCTGTGTTTCTATTGCATACTATTTCCTCCAAGAGTAGTAGCCGGAATTCTGCGTTCGTATGTGACTTGATCTTTCTGTCGCTTTAAAAATATCCATGAATACCTACTGCAAAAAACATGTTTCATCATATTGCCATCGATCTGTAGTCAACGATCATAAGAACTTCTCGAAAAATAGACCAGTGGATGGTAATGATAAATACGGGTCACCAGAAGATAATAGAAGACTTATTGATTGTCATCCATAATATATTTTCGGTGGTGTACATGACTTGCCTTTAAGACGTAAATAGCGACATCGAGGTGTTCTCGAAGACATGCTGAACATGAGAATTGAATCAGGTGATCTAGTTCTGAAACAAGATATTGAAAAAGGTAAGAAACATGCCAGGTATTCAAAACATTTCACAGATCAACACATTCAAAACGAAATTATTGGCTTGTGCGGCTTGGTCATTAAAAGTGAAATTATATAGGCCGCAAAGTATATAGGTTTATGCTTACAGTATAATGAATGGCAGATAACTCATATAAGATCTGGAAAAGAGCAACTTTTATAGGAATACGTTTTTATGACGAAGGTAAAAATACAGTCCGAGAAGTATTTCTCAGACTCGTAGAATTGACGGCTATGGATGCCAAAATCAATCGACAATTGACAGGTTTTTCGAAAATGAAGGACTTTAAGGTGACAGGTGTGTTGGTCGCGTCCAAAATTTTTAAAAAGAAATATAAAAAACTTGTATTTTCATTGCGCAAGCCACATCCCGGTCGTAAATGATTTAAATCAAGTTCCAGTAATACGGAACACGATAAGCACCATAAAGGACATCATAAGCTTTTTCGAGAATCTTTGTTACAGAGGAAGTACGTCCAGTCATCTTGCTGAGTCGCCATGCGATTTTCGGAAGCGATCTATTACCATCCCTTATTTAGATTCTCTGTTACCGCACTTGAGCAGCGTTTTGCTAATTAGTACCTACTATATCCCAAAGTTGGTTCCCTGATTTTTGACAGTTAACGTTGAAAGTGACTCTGTTGACACTTGCTGATAAATAATAGAAATTTGACATGTAAAACGCAAAACTCGTCCACCATGCTAAAAATCAACTATCGTCAGATTTTCTGCACTTCCCTTAGGCATCCTGGCTACATTTTCTTACAATTATGTACATAAACAAAGCAAAACAAAATTTGTAGAGGAACGCACAAAACATAACCACAAAACTAAGCGTAAACAACTACAACTGTGGAGTGGACATGGGCTATTTAGGCGTTCTGACAAATAATTTACTGACACATAATAACTTTTCAAGGGAAATCACAAAGCTTCTGCCATACTACGAGAATTTTTCGATAATGAAGAGAAAACCTTAGAGAACTAGAACTTGAAGGAGGCGAATATATTCTTTCTTACCATAAAAAACGCATTCTTGATTCAAAATTTCAGCTCAAACGGTTCAGGATAACTGCTTTAAAATTCAGTTTCAAGATTTGATCCGAACAAACATACATAGATACATACATAGCAAGTTAAACAAAACTTGTAAAAATGATACAAAAAATTGGGATACAATTTCAGGTGAAGTCTTGAAATGGTTTTGTGAAGCACCTCGATATTACTGCTGATGCAATAAACTACATTTTTCTTTCAGTAATAAATGTTTTTCTAGCATGTATATTATTAGTTTTCCCTTGACTCCCTCCACCAGCACTAAATCCTGGCTACGCCCTTGGCTATGGAGCAGCATCATAGTGTAAGTAGAAGAGGAATTGCAGGTACAAACAAATCAGTCTCCATTTTGATCGAGTATATTGTACACAAAATTTTGTGAGTATTTACGTAATAATTTACGGTACTTAGCGATTATAACATCACAGCAGATTTTGCACGATGGCATTATAGGAGCGTCATAAGTCTCTTCCATACCGATCAGTTTAGGATTTTGTTATTTAAACAACACGTATCCATTTGTTATCCTTTTAGGTATTACAGGTTCTGCGCATGGACATCAAATTCACCCTGTATATAGCATTTCCATCACTATAGTGTCTTCGTTCGATATACAAACTATAGCAAAAAATTGTGCGGCATTTTACAAAGAAAACCCGTACCAATTACTACAGAAGCGGCAAATCATATCACTATGCAATACAAAAAGATATTTAGTGTAAAATTGTATAACGTCAGAATTTCTTGTGAATACAACTAAGGTCTCCAGTCCGCGGCTTAACATATCGGTCGCCATCCCTATTCAACTCATATAAATCTCATTTCCCATCTCACTCACTTAGAAGACACCTGCATGAACAAGCCGGCGATTTACTGGCTTTATTGCTCGGTGGCATATCATCATGCGCAACCAAGGTGAAGTGACTACAAAAGATGTTTTATTATGTCATATTCATATACGTGCAAAACTTTAAGCCAAAAAATTATTTAGTTTTATGATCAATTGGGTTCAGTTCGCAGTGATATGGAAGCAATCGAATTAAGTTCATCCACTACGTACTTCTTGAAAGCTGGAAGAATGTTTCTTTCTTCCAGTCAGTCTTTAATTTGCCCTTTCCGCCATGCAGTTGTGGGCAGCTGCTCTGTTCTTCGAGAATGATAAGAAGCATTATCCATTACGGACGGCCGTGTAATTTGTCCTGAATTCCTTTGAATTAATATTCGAAAACGGTGGAATTCATGCCTTCATGGTAATCGCCAGTTTTCTTGGATTCGAAGGTTAAAAGACCGTCATTTACAAAATTACATCCACTTCTTGATATAAAGGGTGTCTCAAAATTAACGCCAGATTTGAATTTGCCAAAACTTTACTGCCATTTATGCAGTAAAGTGTTGGCAACCCTAAACAAAAAACAATTCGATAGCTGACAGTTTAGGGTTAGTAAAAATGGAGCGTTACACGATAGAACAACATGCCTTCATTATTGAACAATATTTCAAAAATAATGAAAGCTTGGCGGCCGCAGTTCGAAAATTTCATACAAAATATGGTCGGAATAGTGTTTTAACTTCGTCAACTGTGAAGAGATTAATTGAAAAATTCAGGGAGATTGGATCCGTTGGAGACGCCAAACACACTGGTCGTCCAAGAACAAGCCATTCAAATGTCAATATCGAAGCAGTGCGTGAGAGTGTCGGTGACAATCAAGAATTGCAAATTTCAAGAAGCTCTCTACAGCGTATACTCACTAAAGATCTGTGTCAAAACAAAATTCAATTAACGCAACAACTGAAGCCTAATGACCATGCACAGCGAAGAGAGTTCGTTGAATGGATTATTGAACATCAACAAATGGATGCTGATTTTTAGAGCTACATACAAGATGAAGCTGGTCAAGCAGTGTTACTGGTGCTCGATATCGCGACATGATAACACAGTTCTTTCTGCCGAAATTAGATGATATTGATGTGGCCAATATGTGGTTTCAACAAGACGGTGCCACATGCCACACAGCCCGTGAAATAATTCAATTACTGCATGAGACATTTCCAGGCCGTGTACTCTCTTGTTTCGATGACCAGAATTGGCCCCCTAGATCGTGTGATTTAAACCATTAGATTTCTTTTTATGAGGTTATAAGAAATCACAGGTCTATGTTAACAGGCCTACAACCACCATTAAAGGAGGAGATTCAAAGCTGGAAAAAATAACAATCAAAAGAATAAAAACTGTGTTTTCTATTTAATTCAAATCTTGCGTTTATTTTGAGACACCCACTATTATCAATTAAATTGAGTTAACATTACTGGATAAGACTGGAACCTTTGATGTAACTGTAACACTCGGAGTAGTGTCCACAAACACCAAAACACTTTCACTTCGCTCGACGCGCGTTTCACCAACCAAGTTGGCATCATCCGGAGACGATTAAAACTAATCTTAAACTACAAAATTTACCATATTTATACTATTTTCATGGTGACGTCACTAATGATATCATCGTGAAATTTACGCCTGACGAATCACGCTTCAATGATCGGTTGCTAAGCAACGCGTGAAGCGGGCTACGGTATGATATCACCGTGAAATTTACGCGTGACTAATCACGGTTCAATCATCGGTTGCTAAGCAACACGTAAAGCGGGCTATACGGTATAGGTCCATTGTCGCTATTCATACTACTATTACATTTTACAATATCTATGCTCTCAAATGCATCCAACTATCTATTATTGGTCACATTTCTAACTAATCTTAAATTACTAATATCTATTCTATGATTGTTGTCAAAAGCATGTTGTGCAACACTAGACTTATCTGTTCTTCCATATTTTAGATGAGCCATATGCTCTTTAAATCTGGTGTTAATTGATCGTCTCGTTTGACCAACATATTTTCGATCACAATCATTACAACTAATTTCGTAAATCCCAGACCTTTCATTTGGAACAATTTTTTCCTTTGGATTGTCTAAAAGTTGTAATTTGTTGCTCGACGAATGAATCGCTGTTATACCCACGTTTTTGAAAACCTTACTCAAACCACGAGTAAACCGGGGTTCGTACGGGATGGATACATATTTTGGAGCCTCTATATCCTTTTGAAAGGTCGTAGAATTACGAAGTGTGTCCTTAAATTTACGCTTCCTAATTAGTTTTTCAACTATATCTCTAGGATAACCATTACTCACAGCTATATCTTTAATTAATACTTTTTCTTTTTCAAACCTCTCATTACTGAGAGGGAGACTTAGTAAATGGACAAGAAAATTAAAACTTGCCATTTTATGTTTATAGCAGTGGTGAGAGTCATTAGGGATATATCTGATCGTACTGGTATCTTTTCTATATATATATCAAATTCTAACCTATTGTCACTATTTTTCATTACTAATACATCTAAAAATGGAAGCTTTCCATTATTTCCTAGTTCATATGTAAACTTTACAGAAGTGAAACGACTATTTAATTTGGAAATGAAGTTTTCTACATCCGCAATCTTAGTGTCAAACACGGCAAAAATGTCATCCACATACCTAAGCCAAATCCTAGGAAAATACTCGAATTCTTCTTTTGCTTCAGTTTCAAATCGACTCATGAAGACATTAGCAATGAAAGGCGATAAACAGTGACCCATTGCGGTTCCTTCATGTTGTTCATAAAACTTGTCATTGAAACGGAAGCAATTTTGTTTCATACAAAGTTTTGTAAGGTTTATATATTCTTCTATTACTTCTTTTCTATAGTTGTTTAATTCGAGTAAATCCTCAAGATAGTCCAAGGTCTGTGGAATTGGTACACTAGGAAATAATGAACAAACATCAAAGGAAATCAAAATTTCACCCTCTTGCAATTGAATATTCTTGACCTTATCAATGAAATCATTCGAATTTTTTAACTGAAAAACTAGGCTGTGTAATGGGCAAACTTTCAAATTCCTTAGTCAACCATTTTGATAAGTGGTAAGTCGGAGATCCAATAGAGGATACTATTGGACGCACCGACTTCCCTGGCTTATGAATTTTTGGTAGACAATACAATCTAGGTACAGTAGGGTTAGACACACCTAACCCATTCTTAACAGGTGGAGTAATAGTTTTAACAGTGGAATTTTAATATCGTCTCCGGATGATGCCAACTTGGTTGGCGAAACGCGCGTCGAGCGAAGTGAAAGTGTTTTGGTGTTTGTGGAAACTACTCCGAGTGTTGAGTTAACATTATTGTTTTTTATTTTATTTCCTATATTAGGATAATTGCGCGTGCCACTGAGCACCGCATTCCATTAGTTTGCATATCAAACGAACGCGCTATAGCATATAAATTTAAAAAAATATATATTAAAATAGCAGTATAATATAAACATTACATCAGCAGTATAATATAAATATTTTAATCAGACGTATTACTAGAATATACTGTCAATTTAATATGATGTTCCAAATAAATAGTTCATATTTTGTTGTGTAATTCGGATGGTAATAAGTTAAAAATTGTTTTCCTATATACAGGAATGTTAATGATTTGGTACTTTATGGAAATGGTATGATGTCACATTGATGGGTGGTTTTGTTAATAAATTACTAGTTCTTGAGATTTATTATACACCCATTTAAAGAATCATTTTAATAGACTTCACAGGTTCTGGCCTGAATTGGATTAGCATTTCACCAAAAGCCAGGTGCGTCACGAGAAACCGCATAATGAAACGTTAGGAACCCGCCCGCCGGCTCAGGTCATCGGATTAGATCAGAATTCGGTACAGGCATAATCCCGCATAATAATATAAACCCGGCATTATCAAGTAGATGTAATTAGATGACAAGATCCAGTGCCTTTGGAATTTTTCAGTGTCATTGTTATCCGTCAATGTCAATGGCAGCAGAATGAACTCTTCCTGTTCTACGGGTTCGCGGCAGCCACGGGAGGCATTGAAACCTTGACGACTTTGAGCGTTAATTTAGAAGGAAAAATAACTTCCGTGGCGCCTTTTCGAGCACGACCTCCTTTCCATAATCATCGGTAGTTGTTTAGCCGTGTAAGACATCGCTCGTACATGTAAACGGTAAACGGCTTTTTTGCTTTATCTGCCTTCATTAGATCATTACTCAATGAAATAGATAATTTAGATTGGTAAAGGTTAACAGCACGCTGGAAGTAAGTACAGTAACTCCCAGCCATATGTCAAGTTTATAAATATCAACATAAATGTTAATTTACAAAAGCTTTCTGGAGGCGACTGCCTCGAATTAATAATTTAAAAGCGCAAGCATAAATTTAATATTTTATATGTTATTATGTTATGCTAATCCCATACAATGTTAACTGATTGTTGTATATCAGCTCCATTAATTTTTATTAATGGGATGGCAACGTACACGTACATTCCCCTAGTGGAAAATACCAAGAATTATTTTATGACGAGTTTGATAAATAATAACAATAATATGATCACATATAGTTCCATAAAATATGCGCGGATCTTAATTTAAAGAAACTATTTATACCAAATTGTACTTTTCCTTTATTTTTCTATTTTTGTTTTTTAACCATACAAATAAATAAAATGAAGGGTCTGTTTGTAATGTCAATATAACAGCTGTTTACTAAATGCATTTAAAAGTATATATGGTAATTATAACAAAAATATTTTTTTAAATTTCTGTGTGTCTGTTTGTTCCGGCTAATCTCTCAAACAGCTGGACCGATTTTCACGGGACTTTCACTGGCAGATAACTAATAGTCCAGGCTGTGAACCGGGATTTATGCTATAATAAAAAAAAACATGTAGCTCCGAATCGAAAAAAATTTGAGGATTTCGCTTCAGGACGAGTTCACCCGCCTGTATTTTCCATCCCCAATTTGTAGGTTGCAGCTCGTCATTGGAATTGTGAAAATATCCTATCCAAATTGCGAAATAACACTTTGGGGGTGCAGGAACGGCCAATTTCAGCAATTTTACCACCCCTACGATGATAATCAAATGAATCTGACTTCGGAATCGTATTCAGCGACCCAAAAAACCTCCTTGGTGCATTCGAGATGCCAAAAACAAGTAAATTGGGAAAAAACATTCAGGGGGTGCAAAATTGGCCAACTTTATGGATTTTACCACCCCTATGATGGAGTCCAAGTAAATCTGATGTCGTATTCGGGTTCAGCGACCCAAAAAACCTCCTAGGTGCACTCGAAATGCCAAAATACTTTTATATTTTAATAATTTGGGGAGGATTTTCAGCCATTTGCCCCCCAAAGGGTGGGAATTGGGTTCCCAAGAGGTTTTAAGGTGTATGAATGATCCCCTGAGGACCCCCTGAAGCGAAATCCACAAAAAAATTTCCAATCGAATCTACATGTTTTTTTTTTTATTTTCCGGTTCACAGCCTGAACTATAAGGCTACTTTTATTTTAGAAAACGAATTAGGGTTTCGTGAATAAGGTAGTAAGTATACATCCACAATATAATCTAATTTATATCTATTTATAATCTAATTATTAACTTAAATCTCCCGCTCGATCTTCAAGTAATAATAATAAAACTAAAGTAGCAGCGTCTAGTACCGCGCGCCGCACTGAAACGCCTCTCGCTGTCTCCCCATCCCACAACTTAATATCACATGGGCTGCCTGTCGCGCGGAATCATAACGCGTGTTAAATGTAGGTGGATATTTACTGTGTTTGTTATTGTTAATTTATTTCGTTGCCATTTACGTTGGGCTCCAATTTACTATGTGCTGATAATTATTATTTATTTATAAAAATTTATTGAAATAGCTATTTATGAAACCACTTGGGAAAATTACTATTTTGTGCAACGAGCATATTTCTGCAGAACGAGCACTAGCGAGTTCTGCAAAAGGCGTGCGAGTTGCTTCTGCGAGTTCTGCGTGTTACACAAAATAGTGTTTCCCAACGTGTTTCATGCAACATTTTTAACTAATCTCTAATTTTCACCAATTTTATACGTTTGAAAACAATAGAGCAGGTTGTAACGATGTGACAGCTTGTCATTTTCACAGCTTGTCAGTCATTATATTTGTTGGATTGGTATTATATAACAAATGATTTTAGTTTTGACGAAGCAAGTAATTTCTGTATCACTCCCTCTTTAAATGCTTCAGAATTCTATTGCAAATGCAATTCAATATTTTTTAGCCCATAGCTAGGAAAAGTAGTTGTTTTAATAGATTCTACAAGATTTTATGCATTTTAAAGTTTAACTTCTTCGTGTTTGTGTATCTACGATACATCCTGCTTATGTGTATCGTAGATTTCTATTTGTTTAACGAAAGAAATAATTGCAGGAAAATGCTTTAAAACTAAATTACTTGTTAAAGTCGATAATATCGAACTAATCTGAGATTAAATGGAACACACAAAATAATATGTGCGTCTTTATTTATAAGTTTTCAAAGATTTTGTGTATTTTTGGAGCTCAATATTGGTAAGTAAACTTTGTATAGGTATTATTGATTGATATATAGTTTTCACTATGATTCAAGTACTTTTTAATTAGCTGGCTTTTAATTTCTGATCAGATATATGTTGTAAGGTATACCTTTTTATCATTGAGATGTTATTGTAGGTCTTGATTCCTTGCTGGGGGTGAAAACTATGGATTACTTACACACTATCCCACTGAATTATGTATTAACATATGATGACTAATAAAAGTTGTTACGGCGATCTGGAACCTCCTCTCCTCACTTCACATGTATCAAGCCCTCGTAGACGTTCTTGTGAGAAGATATATCCTTTTTTTCTTCTTTAAATTTCCCTTTTATGATGAGAATACAAATCTACTTGCTGCTTTTTTTAAACCACTTTGTTGCTTATCAATAAATTGTTTTTATCACTTGTTTTACTTCTTGGTAACCAGGAAATGCATTTTTCTTTCCTCTTTATTTGTTCACTAGATTTTATTTACTTAAGAAGTTTTGATTTATGCACTTTCACTTTATTTTTAAAATATCTATATCACATTTTAATTATCATAAATACTTAATATTATTGTTGCATTACAATGCCTTTTGAATTTATATATTTCTCTATTTGTTTAAGGTATTATATTATTATATAACGGGCAAGACAATAAGAATGCACAGATAGTAGACAATCACTACTGGCCCTGAAAAATTATAAAATAACTAAAGGATCAACATGGGAATGTCACCAAGCACTTGTGAG
>CAXKVY010001163.1:0-22897 GCA_964058915.1 Tetropium fuscum | reverse complement strand
TTAGAAAAATCATTCTCGATTTACCAAGTGACGTATTAATTAAGCCAAGCTACATAGGATTTTTAGGACTTTAAAAAATAATAGGAACGAACTTTGCAGGGTTTTAAAGTATGATTCATAGATGAAACGCTATATAAAGTAAATAGCCAATTGTTGTTTATAAAAAAATGGTCCGAGAAAGTGTAAAAAATGCAAAAAAAACGAGTTTTTTTTGAGTTTCTAGCAATACTACGAGTGGAAGTTTTGACTACAATACAAAAGTTGTAAATAATTGAAAAGTCCACAAAATAAGCGCAACCAAAACTCTCTAGCTGCATTTCCAGCTGAGAAAAATGGGAAAATCCGCGAAAATGGAGCGTAACTTTAAACATATAAATTATTTGTGTAAAAACCAGGATCTGTCGCACGGGTATTTTTACTACAATTGCCAATTAATTTTTTTTGGCCCTTTATGCGGGTAATCAACCTTGCTCGTATGGTGGTTCGATCGTAATTTTCACAACGGTTTCGGAAACTTCAGAACATTATATACAATTTGTATACTCTGATTGTACGTTAAAATGATTTTAAAATGATTCAAAATGCGTCCGAATATTGGCATTGGAGTAAAGTTGTATCATAAAGTTGAGATTAAGTAACTATATGGATAAGAACAAACTACTTAATGATATGCAATTTGGTTTTCGTGAAAACAAATCTACTCAAGATGCAATAACTAATCTAACTTCTAAATTATATATTGCACTTGATCGCAGTAAACCAGCGCTATGTGCCTTCGTAGACCTAGCTAAGGCTTTCGACACGATAAGTCATAAACTTCTGTTAAATAAATTATAAAACTTTGGAATTCGTGGAAATGCCTTAGACCTATTTCGCAACTATCTAACGAAGAGGAAACAAAAGGTTGTAATTGACGGTGTTGATAGTGACGAAAGAACTGTAACTTGTGGGGTACCACAGGGTACAGTTCTAGGCCCTGTCCAGCCCTTAAACTTGAGTCCCCATAAGACAATCAATACATTGATTTTTAAAATACGGGGATTCGTATTTTGAGATCTTAACCTAACTAATATGGTCAATTGTGGTTCCAAAAAGCAATTAATTTTCACTATATTTTAATTAGACTGCCAAGATGAAGTGCAGTTTTTAGATTGTCCGACTTGGCCATTATTTTTGACAATAAATTAATAATCTTTTTAATTTTGTTTCTCAGATCATCGAAGAATAGTACGATTTTTGCTTTCTCAATCCTTTATGGCACAATCATATACAAACGTAATACCATACCTAGTAAGCTAATAGGCATTTGATATTATGGTTGTATTGAGGGAGGTTATAGAGTATTATATGAGTTTTAGTAGATGCCAATAGATCTAGTAAACAATCATTATTTCCGAGCATTCCATTACAGTTTAATTAGACTGAAATCACTTTATCACAAGGCATCGGATAATCATCGCCAGATAATCATAAAATTATCTATTACACATTTCATAGGTAGCTATTAAACCAAATGACCGTAATAATCTTAAGTGCTGATTGGCAACACTTGACTAGTGTGTATAGCCATAGCCGACGCGACGCTAGAATCTTAGCATGCAACAAAATACGAGCCGAATCCCACTTTCTTTGTGATTTAGCGCTTAAGTTTTATGCAAAATTTACATAAAACGACACCATTATCTGATATATGTAAATTTCAGTAAATTTATGCTCGTCGACTATAATATGAATATCATACAGATATACTAAAATTAAAATTCGCATTATAATGCGATTTATGCAGATTTCAGCTAGCCTTGCGGTACATAAACTGTCCGTCACAGAACATGCACAAGTTTGTAACATCGAAATACGAGACCTAAAAACCCGAGCAAAATACCATCATTATATCGAGAAAAAGAACCGCCGATCCCTAGAAATAAGCCACGCGTGCTTACCTAGGACAGTATTTAGTTTTCATGTAACATCTTATATTTATTATATTTAATATATTACGAATATATGATTATCTTAATAGAGATAACTGTAAGCGCATTTGTATATTTTTATTCAATTTTTGAATTAGATAGGTGTAGGAATATGAAACGGCGGAAACGATGTTTACAAATAGCGATATTATCCATCTTCGTATTATAAAAATATATGATGAAGTAAACGGTTTTAATGTAAAAAAACACCGTCTCCCTAACCTAACTGGAACTGACGCCCTCGTGGAATAGTTACGCTTCGTTTTCTGTAAAACGCGAGCGAGAAAGGGATCTGGAGATTATTATACAATAAATTGGATGCCACATATTGTACTGCGCCTTTTGTAGTTATAATAGGAAAGTGGCAGAGTGTTCCTGGTGCTAAAATTCAAAGTGAGTCACAAATTCAACTTGGAAAATACTGAAAATATCGAAATTCTTAATAACTTGATATTACTATATTTATATTCTTCACTAAAGTTACAATTCGTATTCTTAGGAAATTAAATTGTACTATTATTATTAGCTCACTAGCTTTCGACACTAGCGCACTAGCTTTTTATTAATTGTTTACTGACACTAACAAATTATTATTTCTATTATTAATAATAAATTTTTGTGCTTAATAAAATCGTGTTATGTAAATATGGTACAGGCTAAATCAATGATACGATAATGAGAGCTTTGAAAAACGACGTCAATAAATAATACTAAATTAAAGGTAAGCAAACTCAACCTTCGGTTGAGTTAAAAATAATGTGGATTTCATTCAAAACAAAAGCTTCGGATGTAGCACATCTAAAGTATTTGCTTAATGTCGGAACATCAATGCAGAAACACTTATACTCAATAAAAGTGATTCCAAAAATATTAGCCATCACTATTTTTAGGCGGTAGTTTAGAAATAGCAGAGGCGCTATTTCTATAGTAATGAAACCTGAAGACTCTATTAATAGTGGATTCGCCCAATTATTCGCGACAATACTAGTCGCTTTAATTCTGCCATGTAAACATTATCCCATATTTTATTTACTTACTACTGAGCGGCCCGCTGAAAAATTATGCAAAGTTTACGTAACGTCACTCCGCTTTCATTTTGTACATATATACACAGGATGTGCAAAAATATGCTTCTGAAAATAACCCGGGAATTATACCAAATTAATTATTGCGAAATATCAAATTATATGGTATAAAATATTACTAAGAAAATTAAAATTGTATTAGATTCTAATTGTACTTGTTTTTTTTTTGCAGAGGTGCATTCTCAGTAGTTAGAAGATGTGTTCAGAAATCTACAGGTTTGGAATTTGCAGCAAAAATTATAAATACAAAAAAATTATCAGCAAGAGGTAAGTTTGTCTAAATATGATTTTAAGTATTAAAATTTTAAATTAAGGTATATATTTATGAGGAATGTTATTCCTCGTATGAATAAGTATTTTCCGGTAGTACGTAGATTTCCCATCAGCAGGTCAATTTATCTCTCTCTTCTTTGCTATTCATATTTGTTTTGTGAAAAGATATCTGGGATTTGCTACAAACCCAAGACATTATATTTCATTACATGGAGAAATAAACAAATAGACGAATAATAACTAAAACACATTTACCAGTTGCATATCTGGACATACATACGGAAACGAACCACTTAGAAGTTTTACAAGTTCTTTCACTTTCATTGAAGATCTTCAGAGTGATTGATGTACGATTTGTTTTATTGATCATTTAGACTTTGAAATTTAAAATATTAATACTTCATCATTTTCAGTGACACTTTGTGACATTAGTTTCGACGGAACTGAAATTCATAGAAAACATAAATTTATTCTACTATTTATTTATATTTTTTCTATTTGAACATATTATATATATATATATATATATATATATATATATATATATATATATATATATATATATATATATATATATATATATATATATATATATATATAAGCATTAGGCATACAGTTATATACTGTAGAATCTATTAAAACAACTACTTTTCCTAGCTATATGCTAGAAAATATTGAAATATTCCCGGAATATTTTTCTCGGTCACGAATATTTAACAAAAATTATCCATCGCCTTTGATTGGGGATACTTTTTTACAGAATTAGTTTTATACATAATTGAGTATATATTAACTCATTTTGTATGATTAATAAATAGAGACATTGTTAGATATTATTTGAGAAGAGTAAAAACAGTGTGATTGATATACGTGGAATATAATCAGTGTTGAGATTTATTTTTTCCTGTTACTTTGTTAGAAGTCAGCATTCGCAAAGTTCGTGGAGTAATCACTTTCCATCATGAAAGCTGCCGATGTTTCTGTTTTTTAATTACTTTTCCTATTCCACACTTTGCTGGCAATTTGTAAAAGTTTAGCGATTTGTCACATGTCTTAGATTTCGAAGACGTATATTATAACTTCGAAAACTTTGTGATCGTTTCGACGAATAGATCCACGAAAGCCAATAGGTACGTTATGGATTATCCTATTTTTCGTTGCATAAAACAACACCAAATATTGGAAGGATTGATCAATTCCAAAGAAACATAAACTAATAAGGAAGTGATAAATCAAGAACACCAAGCGTTACTTATCGCCGTGTAAAATGATCCTGTCATCATTCATAGTTTGGATTTATGGCACATTATACCACAAGTGTTATTTTGTTTTCTGTGGTCGTTATTAGCATATCATCAAATCGAGTTAACACATTCACGTGAATGTTTAATTTTTTAGCAAGTCGTGATTCATTTACCGATAATAATTGTAAATAGATCGAGGAATTCGGCCAAAAGGAGTCAGTGTATGGGCTAGTAATCAGCTTGGTCATATTTCGTCAAATATACTATAGTGTTTTTGTCTGATATACAAACTAGAGCAACAAATTGTGCGGCATTTAAAGTTAAAAAAAATAAGTAGGTGCCTTGTAGTTTCTGAAGCACTCACTCACAAACCGAATCTAGAAAATATAACCGCTAAGTTATCAAAATATTTGTAATATAACGGAACGGAATTTATTTACGTTACAATACTCGACATGCTTCGTTCATTTACTTTGAAAGAATCAACATAATAAGAACTTAGATAATGAGTACAATATGGTACTACAGTTGTAGACATAAACTTTCTTGATTAACGTGGTGTTTTGATAAATTGACGTTTACAAATGAGTAACAAATAAAATTTGTATTGGTCACTTAATAAAAAAATGAAAATTTTTCAAAAACGCGTTCCCCTAATTTATTTGAGCAGTGTATCATTATCCTAGTTTATATTCGATAATTTTCGAATTAAAATTTTCTGGCTAGACACAAACAAACTATATAGTGAAAAACCGTACCGTGAAATGATGGATCCCTAGTGACTCTACGGTCGCCAGTATCCCATTTAATGAGCTTCTTCAGAGACAAAGGCTTACACTTTTGTCGTCATTAACGCCATCATTAACGATGGTTGGATTCAGCAATTTAACAATTAGAGACAACATCAAGTAACAGTGTTATCTATAAATTATCACCTAATTTACTAACACAGGTATCTTATTGCCTAATCTTTAATTTTGATAATTAAATTAGTGTGTTTGTTCTCTTTAATTCAGTTAGTTTAAAATTAGATTTTGAAACGATCTGCTGACATATAATAATATGTCTAATAATACTATCTATAGTATAACCTGGATATGCAGCAAGAACGTGTGTCGTAATGCTTAAATAAAATTTAACTTTTACTGACTTGACTGACTTTTACGACCCATTCCTGTCCAACTTTAGCAACGGAGGCTTTTCATGTTTTCTGTTGCAACCTATACAGAATATATTTACTCAAACTAGGTACACTTATAACTGCTAGTACATAATAAGATAATAAGCAGATAACATAATAATAATATAAGATGATAAGCATAAGGCATAATAAGATATTAAGTAGATAATATAACATAATAGGAATATAATTGTTAGTTATCAAACTATGCGAACAACGTAAAATGAAACTGTTAAAGAGAGCTATGTTACCGTCGCGTGGCTTATTTATAAGTCGCTACCATTTCGGCTCGCGGCGTGCACACGTGGTTTACGTTACAGTACATAATTTGAAAAACCAAAAATTTATTAACCGATATTCTGTAACACAATATGTCAGGATGATTTATATTTATGTCGGCATTACATTCATCGACGATTAATGAAAACTATCAGAATATTCCAACTGATGGTAATCCGATGTTCTCTTGTTACAGATTTTCAAAAGTTAGAGAGAGAGGCAAGGATTTGTAGGAAACTGCAGCACCCAAATATAGGTCAGTATATTTTAACTTAGATTCTTCACGTGTACTTTACTCATTGGCTTTAATATAGCTATGCCATTATTTTAGTCACTACAAATACTATAATAATTATATTCTTGAATGTTAGTTTAAGAGCGGATTTTAATGTATTTTTTTGTTTTTCATTGTAAATATAGTTAGCAATCCCGAGGTTCTCAAGCATTTAGGTAACCGTTCTTTCAATCATTCCAACTTTTCCATTGTTTATGTTAGTCACATGCTACTTGCTGCATGGTCTTTGTTAGATTGATTTCGTATTTCCACTGCATTTCCTAAGCACTTGGTCCTGTGAAATAATTTACAAATATTTCTTTGTTTTTTTTAATACTATACAAAACTAAATGCAAAACTATTTTATATCAGATTGTATATTAAATATCACAAATCTGGATTTTTTTCCGTAGTAGTGCAAACACCCAATCATCATTTGCAAAGCGGCGTGTTACATCGTACGTTCTCATTTATTTATGTAGGCAGGATCACCCACAACACATTCACATTAGACATACAAGTCCCACGTTATTCAAGAGAAACACGGTCGACTATGCCATGATTATGGTTATTATAAAAACTAATGAATAACGCGGACGATTCAAACGACCCCATGTACCCATATCCCTGTATTGCAGTGTTTATTGCAAATATTTGCTAACAGAATTGATGAATTCAATGCTATTTTAACCTTCCAATACAGATCATTTTAAATTTGTAATATTTTTTTTAATTTTTAGAATTTTTTTTAGCAAACTAAATTTTTATTAAATTAAAAATTTTTATTAAAAAAGTTTGACGCAGTTGTTTTTGTAAATTTTTAAATATATTTCTTTGTATGGAACATATAACGGCCTGTTGTACTGGAAAAATTGTTAATTTTATTACCTGATTTCTATACGCTGAATTTTTTGTTTCCGTTTGTTTTTACTGCTTATTTATGTTTCGGCAAAGTTTTTATATACCTTTCTTTATAATACAAATATTGAAATATATTTTGTTTTATTTGATAATACATCATTTGACATAATATTGTCATGAAATAGAAGATTTTAATTATAACTATTTTCTAACAAATGTGTTCCAAAATCTATACAAAACACAAGAGATACCCTAAAAAACAACCCATCACATGTTTGTTTTAAAATTCGTTAGTCTAGGTCCCCATTCGACATGTTTGGCATTGAAATAGCCACATATGATGAATCTATGTCCGTGAATATTTAGAAAGTCTACATATTGTTCTGCAGCGATAATGATTTCATAAGTTTTGGTTTTTACCTATACAGAAGCAGCTTGAAACTGTTCTGTTTTCTACCCCGTTTCTTGATGATGCTTAATTGAAGCCTTAATTACGATGACACTACCACCTTTGGCTGCATTTGCTGGATGTATAGTGTGATATGTTTTATATCCCTTAAATTTAATGAATGATTCATTAGTAAAAAGAGTCTCCTAAATAAGGCATATGTCAATGTTCACTATATCTTTTAAATTAAAAATTAAAATGTGGTTTCATATGTTTCATAATAGCTATGGTCTTGAGAGACCTAACCCGTGCACTCGCGTAATGTTCCACCCACCCGTGCAAAGAAGGTTTAATATATTGTATGTACACACCTAAATCGGGACTGAGAGGTGACCATTCCATCAACTGAATAGCAATAGCATTCAAGTAGTGGATAACCTGTCTAGCCACCTCAGCAATTTCTTGCAATAATAAACAATTCGGTCTCACAAAAGGAACTTGATTAACTAAGATGTATACCAGATAATAATCCGCATTCATAGATCTAACACGTATAGGGACTAACCCTGTGCGTCCGCTGAAGCAGATTCTTCCCCAAAACGTTACAGAACCTCCACTTAAACGGGATCTTTAGAACGATATAACAACTTGCAAATCTGTATTCTACCCTTCGCCAAAAACGATCACGTCCATGAGGAGAATTTAGACTTCCCTCGTTTCATTTGAGAATAAAACATTCCAATCAAGAACAATCCAATGTTGACATTTTCTGGCAAAACGCAAAACGCTGGTCTTCTGCTGCTTATACCAGCATCATTTAAATGTCTTGTGATTGTTCCAGACAATATTACAGGATTGCGATCAGTTCAGAGATCATTTCTTGTAACAGTATCAGTTATTCTCCTGCTCCTTAGAGCGGATAGATCCTTAGAATAAAATAAATCAGGACAGTTTTTTTTTTTTTTTTTGAATTTTAAATAATTTACTATTTTTTTTACAAAAATAACAAAGATGTAAATTAAACTAAACTTTCCACATTTAGTTTTAAGAAGTTAACAATAATTAACATGGAATAACTGTTTCATATATTTGTTTTATTTGGTACTTAAATAATTAAACACATCATAAGTTATATAAAACTGAAACAAGTGGCATTGGGCGACAAATATATATTGTATATTTCCTCTAGTTAAATACATGGTTTAAAATAAATAGTCAGTAATTCATATTTCGATCGAAATAATTTTAAATAATACCTTGAAGAATACTTTTGTATGCCACTCTGTAAAGAAATACCTGGTAATATTTAAGATTTTGGGGTAAACATTTTGGGTAAGACTTTGGTAAGATTTTGGGATAAAGAAATGTGAGAATATGTAGAGTAAAGAGTTATAGTAAGCTTGTTCCAATTATTAAAACACTTTGTATAACAAATGGATTTTTGTATAGTTGTAAATAAATTCCGTATATACATTTTCGTACTTTTTATATACAGTGCGTTTGAAAAGTAAAGGATAAATTCAATATTTCTTAAGACTGGCGTTTCTATCTAGAATTCTCGGACAAGTCGATTTTTATTTCTAATTCCACTTATTTGGATGTAATAGGCATACAATAAGATGGCGCTCTAGGTTTTCCGGATGTGACGTCATCGATTTTTTTTTAATGGCAGCGATATATTTTTTCCGGATTTTTAGAATTTATCCTTTAGTTTTCTAACGCACTGTATAATAGGTATTCCTTGAAAGCCAATAAAAATATCATATTTGATTTTATTTACATGGCCAATTTGTATTAGTTTTTTTAGACAGCCCTATAGGCTCACAAAAAAAATCCACATTTTAGTGCAGGTATAGGCAATCTTTGCTTAGCTGAGGGCGTAATTTCGGTACTTAATCAGGTCGCGGGTCGTAGGCAAGAGACAAGTAGGTTATTATCAGCGTTACATACGCTGGCGCTGATAATAAAGGCAGAAAAAAATTTATTATATAACTACCTATATATATATATATATATATATATATATATATATATATATATATATATATATATATATATATATATATATATAACAATGTAACATTCACTCTAAACATCTGATGTTTACTCTTCACTCATCACTTTAAACGTTATGTTGTTAATCTGCTTTTTGGTGTGACATTTCTTGATCAGCCCAAAAGGTTTTCAAGAAATCAACCGTTGACTGATCCATCGGCGCAGAGGCTGATTTATTAATTTTGGTATTTTAATTGTTTTCAATAGTTGCAGAATACCCAAATAGATAATGTTTTAATTAATACAACACCTTATATATTTTTAAATTTTCACAATCTGTGTGAAATTTCCCTTCCTTTGCTTAACCTAATTTATTTAACCATCCTATATCTAAAAAATAGTAAATAGATAACCCATAATAGTACTGTTGACGTTGGACTAAAAAAACGACAAGGTATTAAATTTTATTGAAAAATATGAGGGGTTCGATTTAAAAAAATCTATGGCCAAAATATAAAATACCGTTTATCGATATTATTTTGAATATAAAGGTAATTTTCCGCTTATTAGTCGCTAATTAGTTGAGAGTCAACTGAATTTGTCGCTATTGTTGTTTTTTCGGGGTACTCTCCGAACTTGATGTAAAGTTAGCCGGGCAACTAGAAAAAAAAATATTTAATATTGATAGCCCATCTAAAATCACTTATTTTTTAGTCGCTAATTAGTTGCGATCAAATAACGTCGATACCATTTTTTTAATAACAGATTCCCTGCTAAGTTTATATCAACTTAGCAAGTCAACACTGCTTGAAAATTTATTAAAAAATTAATGGATTGCCGGAAACTACGTATTTTTTTGGTCGCTAACGAGTTGCGATCGAATAACGTCGATGCGATATTTTTTTTAAATAATACGTTGCCTTGCTAAGTTTATATCAACTTAACAAGTCAACATGTTACAGAATTTATTGAAAAAATAATCGCTAACTAGTTGCGATGAGACAAAGGCGAGATATTATTTTTAAGAAAAGGGTATTTATAATCTTATACAGTGCTAGTAAAAAAATGTGCACTATACAGAAAACCTTTTTGTAGGAGGAAAACCTAAAATGTAGGAGTAGGAGAAAATGTAATATACATGTTATAACATTTCCAACATTGCTTAATTGCAATTATTCATTGGCATCTAGTAATTGCATATTTTTATGGTATAGTCAAATTTCAATTAAATTTTTCAACTGTACTATTTAATATTTAAGTACTAAGAATACAAAAATTGATATTTTGTATTTATTTCCAGGACACTATCTTAAATTGTTATAATCGTATATGTAATAACTAATTTTAATTTGAGATTGTATATGTAATATCATTTTGTAGTTTACTCAGTATCTATATTTTCTTGTTATTTTATCGCTTTGCTATATACATACACATACTTAACATAGTACGGATAATACAATAATTGAAACCCATATAAAATGCCTAGTCAATTGAAACCTCGTTTTCAAAGTTTGTATATATCTGCTATATTTTAGAAACCAACGGAAACATGCAGGGCTTTTGCAATCTCCTTGGTGTTTGCATGCTGTGTTCGGAGATTTCAAAGTGAAGATTGTACCTACTCATGTTTCCTCTTAAACCGTATTTTGTAGCTCCGCTGCAAAGCCACATGAAATATCTGTATACAAATTAAATGTGTGTTTGTAACAGTGGATATACGTTAAATATTAATTTGAATATGTAACTCAAATCTTGATGTAGCTACCTAATATCAATGACAACTATTACCTCGTCAATATATATATATATATATATATATATATATATATATATATATATATATATATATATATATATATATATATATATATATATATATATATATATATATATATATATATAGTATCTCTTAAGTCTCTTGCTAATTATGTGAAAATAAATTTTGGGTTTGTAGTAATTCATGACAGAGAAATAATCAAATACATAGTAGTTCAGTCAACGAATGACTCAAAAAGGGGTGTAGCGTGAGCAGGGACCTAACATAAAGTTTTGATGTACGATTTGATAAAACAAATCGTACATCACTCTGAAGATCCTCAATGAAGGTGAAAGAACTTGTACAACTTCTAAGTGGATCGTTTCCGTATATATGTCCAGATATACAACTGATAAGTGTATCTTCCTTATTATTCATCTATTTGCTTATTTCTCTATGTAATGAATTGCTACAAACCCGAGATACTTTTCACATAACAAATATGAATAGCAAAGAACTTAAAAGGCTAATATATAGATATACAGTGAGTCCCAAAAGTTTGGAATTAACACGTCGATTTTTGCTGTGAAATTCTCACCTACAGTAGTTGTTTTCGTTCGTTCATCCTCAACCCCCTAACCCCCACCAATCCAAACTTTAAAATGTTAAATAGCATGATACCCCTTGTAATACCTTATTTCAAAGTACTTTTTATGCTATGCTTTATACAGTAAAAAGAGAAATTTTAATTTTGATGTTAAATTGAACTAAATTAAAGTTCCCATGGTTACCGATGCTTTGCTAAAAATAGGAACGTTAAAATAAACTGTTGAACTGTGAATAATTTAAGCAAAACGAAACAAACGTACCTACACGGATTATGCACGGCGCCTTCGCCATAAACTTAAATGGTACCCATCTGTAATAATTACTAATACCCATCAGGTATTTATGCAGGAATTAAACATCCCTCAACAGGAACAATTTTTCCAATTACAAGGTATATTATGTAGAGGTGAAAAGTTACTATTTACAACATATTTTACAACGTTTCACCCGTAAGAAAAGTAAGTATGATAACAGAACATGCTAAATGGTGATTTACTCGAGCGTCGGTTTACACGGTGACCTATTGGAGTTTGAAGATTAGATGGTAAGAAAAAAAATAGGTTAGATGATGTATCCCTTTTACCGGAGGGGGGAGCGTCTACAGACTTTCAAAAATGTAAAAAAATAGTCTCATGGGAATGCTCGGTTAATGATAAAATGTCTTACAATAAATGTTCAATGTTCATGAATGGAGGGCATTCCATTCATTTCAACACACTTCCTTCTCTCTGCCATAGTACCTCTCTTGTATTAGGAGGTACGTTACCATATACCATTTCTTTCATATGTCCCCAAAGATAAAAGTCCAGGGGATTTAGGTCTGGACTACGCGAGGGCCATGGAATTTCACTACCCCGACCTATCCATCTTTGGGGAAACCGTTGATTAAGATAATCCCTTACGATGTTAGCATTATGGGCTGGCGCACCATCATGCTGCAACCACATTCTTCCACGGATATTTAGAGGTACTTCATCTAAAAATTCAGAAAGCTGATTTTGCAAAAAATACAAATATCCCTGGCTATTTAACCGAGCTGGAAGTATTTCTGGTCCTAAAATGTAATTTCCAATGACACCACACCAAACGTTAATAGAAAATTCATGCTGAAAGTGGTGCTCTTTTCTTGCATGTGGATTTTCTTCATCCCAGACATGAGAATGTCGCCAATTAAACACACCCCTACGCTAATCAGGGGACTTAAATTAGTACAGTTATATCTGCCTGTAATATGTGTGTGTGTATGTGTAAAAAAACATAACATTTTGACAAATTATTGACATTTTTGGGATAAAAAATATCTGACATGCCAAAAGATGTCGTAATTAGTCATTTCACATGCACAAGGATCTAGCCATTTATCCTGTATAGGTTTCATTCGGTTATACCACAAAAAAAACGAGGAACGAAGCGACTTTCTTGTTTTTACTCCAATATTTCGCGACTTCTACGCGATTTATCTCTGTTTCTAAATATTTAAATAGCAGTATTCAGTTCCAACTACTACAAATGAAGGAATACGATCTATACGCGGCTTGTCTTGTATGTTGTGTATGTTGAAATATGACTTAAATATCGTGTTCGCGTAAAGCAATTACCTATACTTCTGCCGATATTGGCTTACGAGACATTTTAATAACCTTGGGCTAATATGAAAACTTAAATAACTGCAAATACATATTAAATTTATTCTATAAGTAAACTAGAGCGCTATATTAAAACAGTATGCGAACTCTCTAAAGTTTCTAGATATCCCCCCAACTCAAGTTCCTCGAGCATAATCAGACTAATCTATGATAGAGCGAACATAAATGTTACAAAATTTATTTTCAGACAAATGCTGAATAAAGTCACTGACATTGTATGAATTTCGAGATACCCACAAACATTCTAACAATTTAACAAACACCTGCTTTGAGGTTTTCCAACCAACTAAATTACAATGAGTCTATTCTACAGGTTATTTCACGAAATAAATATTTATAAATAGATTTAAATTGCAGAAAGTATTTGATAACTTTATTTAAATGCCTTAATAAATGCCAAGAATAAGTATCTGACAACCAATAATAGATTTTAGCACGATGAAATGTCTAGCGTGGGGCTTGAATCAATCAAATGCTTTATATATAGATATAGGAATTATCTCTCATGGGAAATTCATTTCCTGTGGATTATTCTTGCTTTTGCCTCGTTCTTTCTTCCAGGGCAGGATACGATTTTTATATATTTGGTCTTGGACAGAATTCCAGTATTAGACTTCACATATATACGCTGTGGTCTAAATTAAGTTGGAACCCAATTTAACTTTTAATAGGTTTCTTATTTTTTTAACAGTATCAATCAAGTTTTGAATAGGTATGTTATAACAGTGGCAAATTAAAATTAGGATCTCAGTTTAAAAAAATTAAATATCAGTGCGGTGGCCGAGAGGGGCGTTTTTGGCAAAAAAGTGGCGCACCTAGATTTTGACCCAAATTTGATGTTCAATAACTTTTAAACCAGCCTATCGATTTTGATAATTCTTATTTTGTAATTGGCTTTCCATAAAAAATGTATTTTTTAATATGTACAGCCTTTAAAAACCGATTATGATTTTGACACGAAATTTGATTGTCGCTGTGGATTGAAATTTTATTTGTATTGAATTCTTAGGTTGGTCACGGTGTTTACCATTCTTTTTTCAATATTCTCTTTTTTGAATCACCTCTCTAGCCCCTTCAGGAATGAAGATGCGACATTTTAGATGAAACGGTGTTATTAAGTTTGATATTCAACAAGGAGGCCGTGGAGCTGAAAATGTCTAAAAAGTTCATCGTTTAAGAAATGTTTAGTGTTTTCGATTACGGACGCTGAAATAATTACTTACAAGTACAAACAACATCAAAAAGAAATAACAAACAAAAAATTATTCGACATTTTAGTAAAACGACTGTAATTATTAATGATTAAAACAATAAACTTAAAAAATAACTGAACAACAAACTAAATAATAACGAGTATTTCCTCCTCTGGCTGCTATAATAGCTTACATACGCCTAGGCATGCTTTCAATCAAATTTGTGATAGTGATTTGAGGGATATTGTCCCATTCTTCTGTAACAGCAATCCTCAATTCATTCAGATTCTCTGGGTTGCGTCTACTAACACGTTGTCCTAATTCATCCCATAAATGCTCAGTGGGATTCATATCAGGGCTTCTAGCAGGCCACGGCATACGATTAATTCCGACATCGTTTAAAAATTGTGTTATCATCACTGCTGTGTGCGGTCGTGCATTATCTTGCATTAAGAGGAATTCTTCGCCAATGTAAGGTGCAAATGGGACAACATGTTCATTAAAGATCTCTATGTATCTAACTGCATTTAGAGATTGCCGTGGTGGAAACACAAATAATTCTGTACGGGCATCGCTGGTAATTCCACCCCATACCATTAGTGACCCACCGCCAAAACTCTCCCTTTCACTGAACATACCATCCTCGTATCTTTCCCCACGCCTTCTCCAACCCCTCCGACGCCTGTCTACTGATCTCAACATGAATCTTGATTCGTCAGTGAATAAAACTTGAGACCATTGCAACTCATTCCAAACAAGATGAATTCGAGCAAAATCCAAACGAGCTACTCGATGTCGTCGAAGTAATCGCATTCCAATAGCAGGTCTTCTTGCGATAAAACCGAGACTCCTGAATCTCCGACAAATTGTTCGATCTGACACAACTGTTCCTCGTGCGTTTCTTAAATTTCGGTTTGTGATCACAGCTGTTTGATAGGGATTCCCCGATATTTGCAGACCAATAAATCGATCGTCAATATTTTGCATAATCCTGGAACTACCCGAACCTGGACGTCTGCTGTATTGGCCCGTTTCTCGGTAGCACTGGATCGCTCTTTGGCCAGTTGTTTCTGGTAGACCAACAATACGAGCTGCATATCTTTGACTCCTTCCATCTTCTACCAAATACACAACTCTAACTACTTGAATTGGACTAATTTGCACTGGCATTTTCTTTTAGAACGTTAACTGAATTTTTTTTTCACGAGAATTTCAACTGAATCTTTTAATTTCAGTGTTAACCATTACCATAGCCTCCTTGTTAAATATCAAACTTAATAACACCGTTTCATCTAAAATGTCGCATCTTCGTTGCTGAAGGGGCTAGAGAGGTGATTCAAAAAAGAGAATATTGAAAAAAGAATGGTAAACACCGTGACCAACCTAAGAATTCAATACATTTAAAATTTCACTCCACAGCGACATTCAAATTTCGTGTCAAAATCATAATCGGTTTTTAAAGGCTGTACATATTAAAAAATACATTTTTTATGGAAAGCCAATTACAAAATAGTCATCCGCAAGAATCGCCCTTTGAAACAAAAAAAAATTATCAAATTCGATAGGCTGGTTTAAAAGTTATTGAACATTGGGACAAAATCTAGGTGCGCCACTTTTTATGTCCGATAGTTTACAAACAAATATAAACAGATAAAAACAAATTTACAATTTCAAAACACAAATATGAAATTTATATTTGCAAGTTATATAGCAGCAGCTACCACTGCAGCTTCAGGAAATATCGCGATTAATAGTAAAGCATTGTTTCCATCACGTGTCGAACTACCGCGTCAAGAAACGAAATAAACTTCACCGACTGATATTTCTATCTTGGTATACAGAATTTAATTGGGGCGTATCGATCATTTATTTTTGGTATAATTCATTTACTACAGGGCTACGCTGTTCCTTGGTAACCGTCGGGGCATATTGATTTCAGTTAGTTCGGTGCTGAAATATCCTGAAGCCTGAAGCCCTAGAAGCCTGAAATATCCTGTCCTTCATTTTTAGTATGTTTGCATGTTTATTGTCTTTACGTAATTGATCTGCTTCGTGTTTAATTAAACAAAGTTTCGGTAAATCTACCAAATATTCGGATCTTGAGACAGGGTTAAATATATAGAGCGTTAATTATTACAAGGGGACTACTTTTGCAAAAGAATTTTCGTAACGGAACTTGTTCCTAAAAAACAAATAGAGATTTAAAATATAATAAACTTTTAAGTTCTTTCCTATTCATATTTGTTTTGTGAAAAGAGATCTTGGGTTTATAGCAATTCATTACATAGAGAAATAAGCAAATAGGTGACTAAGGAAGACACACTTATCAGTTGCATATCTGGAGATATATACGAAATCGAACCGTTTAGAAGTTGTACAAGTTCTTTCATCTTCATTGAGGATATTCAGACTGATATATAAATTTTCGAGCATGTGAAACATTTTTCACATACTCTACTAATACTTCAGCACTCATTAATATTTTTAGGATATTTTCATTAGTTTTTGACGAAACTGAGACTCATAGAAAACAAACCTATTCTACTATTTATATTTGTTCTATTAGAACATATTATATATAAAAGCATTAGGCATACAGTTATCCAGAAGATGTTAAACTTTAAAATGCATAAAATCTTGTGGAATCTATTAAAATAACTATACATATACAATAAAATTCTGGAGCATTTAAAGAGTGATACAGAAATTGCTTGCTTAGGCAAAACTAAAATCATTTGATGGATTGGTATTAATTGTTATTTCGAAAATTCGAAAAAAAATCCAATTTTCACCCTGGATGAATTACATAAAATTAGTATTTTATATTAAATATACTAGTATTATATACACAATGTTTCTTAGTATAATTATTGCCAACATTTTAGTAATCTAAATCTATCAATAGTGTTACATGCGATACCAGCATCAAATACAAATAACATAGTTAGCGTTTATAATTAAATCACGTGTTCATTTTGAATGCTCGTAATTTCACCATTCCGCTCAGCTAGTATATTGTATATTATTTCTGTTTCGTATGTAAAGGTTAACCCCAGTATTCCAATTTAACGTCAAAACTTGTTAAATTAAACTTGTTTGATTACGCTCTGGAATTCAATGTTACTCAGCTCAGCATGCACTATGAATGTTATTTTATGCCGCTAACCTTAGAACAGGACAGAGAAAGATAATTTAATATATGTGTGTGTATATATATATATATATATATATATATATATATATATATATATATATATATATATATATATATATATATATATATATATATATATATATATATATATATATATACATATATATATATATATATATATATATATATATATATATATATTAGCTTTGAAATTCTTTGCTATTCATATTTGTTTTGTGAAAAGTAATCTTGGATTTGTAACATTTCATTACATAGAGAAATAAGCAAATAGACGAATAAGAAGGAAGATACACTTACCAGTGCTATATCTGGACATACACACGGAAACGAACCGCTATACACACGGAAAACCAACCATATGCTTAATTTCAATGTTGATTTTCTCGCGAACCGATAGATCAATTTCGATAATTTTTTTTAACTGTAGCTTCTTTCTTTGCACTGTGAAAGATTTTTTTTAATCAGGTTCTCTCAGATTTTTCGAGCATTTCGAGCAAATTTCTTGGTGGATAGCTAGAATTTTGTCTTTGCTGAAAATTTGTGGATTTTGCTGCAAATTGGGTACAAAATTCGATTGTTGCAAATTTTATTAATTTTGTCGTATGCTACATCCACTGATGACATGTCCGGGGCGTTTACATAATGTACGAATTTTTTATTGAACATTTGGTTTCTCTATTTGACTTGAAACCGTGTTTGTGTGTGTGTTTGGTCTTTGGAATTTTTGGTTTTGGAAATACGAGAGTTGCAATTCTCTCCTTACTCTATTAGTAGCCGAAAGCATATCTTTCGGATTGCCCGCTCTAGTAATTTGCCCAAGTCTAGGTTCTAGACCGGCAATAAACGTCTTAAGCGTCTTCGTTTAGATGGAGAAGATTGTTTCAGACTGCATTTTTGCATTATGTGTTTGTAAGCGCGAAATAAAGTTATTGCCGATTCGTTTAATAATTGATGTATACGTTGCAAATCTTGAATTAGAGACGTCAAATCGCGAGTATCGCCACAGTACGTCGTCAACAAATATTTTTTCTCACTCCGCGGTGCTGGATTTTGTGAATTTATTGGTTCAGCGGCTCTGCTCTGCCTCGTAATTTATTTTTCACATTATGTGTTCTATGGTAGTTGCAGGTCCTGGTAGACGTGTTGTCTGAATTTGTAACTGCGTTTGCATATGTTCGTTGTTGATTGTGTGGGGCGGTGTTTTGCCAGTTTATGTCGTTACCTATGTGTGTGCTGGGGTCTGTTTGTGGTTGCGGTTGTTGGTTTCCTCTTGTTGGTGCTTTTCTAGCTGCGACTAGTCCTTTGTAGACTGTACAACCCTTATAGTTAGCAGGATGGTCCTCTTTGCATAGTGCGCACTTAGCCGGGGTATTTCTGGGTTTTTTACAGGATTTGGTCTCGTGTTGTCCACCGCATTTAACACAGTTGTACGGTTTGGAACAGTACGTCTTACTATGACCGTATGCTTGGCATCGCATGCATTGGATAATAGAGCTACTTTTCTTAGGAGCCTCTACTGTTATTTTGGTGCGGCATAGAAATTCTTGATTGAATATTTCTTTATTATTTCTTTGTGGTTCTAAATCTATAAAGAATAACGATAGAGGTTCCTTAGTTAATCTATGTTGAACGTTAGTTATGTTACGAACTTTATGGCCTACTTTTTCCAGTTCTTTCTTAATTTCTGTTACGGGTATAGAGTGGTGGAGATGTCTTATTACCACTCTGTAGGCACGTTCTTCTTTGATTTGATACGTGTGATGAACGATGCTTTCTTCTTTTAAATGCCTTATAAGTTTTCGGTACGTATCTATTGTGTGTTGTAATTTTGATGGTGTCGTTTGGCAGGGTTCTAGTACAATATGTTTCTTCCTCCACTACTTGGGAAAAGTTATTGGTCATATCTTTAAACTTTTTGACGCCATATATGAATATTGAAGGAGGTTTTGGTAGTTTTTGTTCCTTGTCTCTTTCAGTGTGTTCATGGTTTTCAGTGTTTGATAGTGCATCAAAACGATTTTTTATTCTTGTTGGTGGTGAATTCGGAGAACCAGGTTCGTTATTCTGTTTAGTGAATTTGCGTTTCTTGACTACTTGCCATGTGTTTTTATTTTGGGTTTTTTCGTCTTCCGTTTCACTGGATTCTGTGTCCATATTAACCGGATTTATTGCGAGTTTTAACTTAGTGGAGTTTGAGGTTTGCCCTAGATTGGATGGATTGTCTGATTTATAATAGGTTGTTTGAAGGGGAATTATGAATGTGAAGGAGTTAAAAGGAACAAAAAAACAAGAAATATCTCTCTTGAGGAGCGTGCTGTAATTTATTCACAGTTTTGGAGCAGTAACTATCAAAATTACCAGAAAAGACAGTTTATTGTCAGCCGCATTGAGGAACTTCCAGTGCGATAACGTGTTAGAACGGGATCTAGTGCTTGAAAGAGAAAAACATCCCCGAAGTACTTTTTACTTGTAAATGGAAGACAGATAAACGTATGTCAAAAATATTTCCTTATAGTCCGGAAGACAGCAACATTTTTGATTAGTAACATTAGTAATCGTGAAATATAGCTTAATCATGAGCTTATGTATGGTACAAAGTAAAACCGGCGTCGGACACGCGGATCGCGTCGAGTTTGATAGTGAAACTTATATAGTTTGATAGTGAAACTTATATGTATACATTATTTAGCATTACTTAGGCACATTTAAAATTGTCAGTCGCTATTCTGAGAAAGCTACTCATTGTCGCAGCTGACGACCCCCACAGAATAGCGAACCAGAATACGCAGAAAAAAATATTTTTCTACGTTCAAGCAAAAAACAGAACTTTATTGAACTATATTTAATGCAAAAACTGGTTCTTTGGCACTAGTGAAATGTCATTCTGCTTCAGTGTTTTGTAATCCTGACAAACATAAACATAAATTTTGACATTTACTAATGCCCCCTAAATAAAATATTTTTTGTATTTTGCATGAACATAGAAAAAATATTGTATGCAACTCGTACAAAAATTTTGTTTTTATGAAATGTATTCCGAAATAATTCTATTTAATTCAAGGAATTCCTTGGGGATTACCACTCAAATTTTGTATAATTTCTGTGTATACGTATTGTATTTATTGTTGGTAAATATAGTTTATCTGAATTTGGATTTGAAAATTATATATTATGGTATAGAAATGCTAATATAAACCCTTCAGTGAACTGACTATATTCTCATATAATACTGGAAGTCTGAAAATCAATCCGGGGTTGTACTTTTCCTGTTGAAAGTCATTGGTCAATAATGCGTTTGAACGAACATCGCAAGCTAACCTCAACCGCTCCTCCAATTTGTCACATTCGCAGAAGATTAACTGCCTTTTGGGGTCAGGTCCTTAATAAATAGACAGACCCTTCTGTCCCGCGTATGATCGCAGGACGTGCTGAGCTGTAATAATGGTTAACTTGGCATTTCATGTTCAAGCACAACGGAGGAGTACGGTTTATGAGCATCATTGTGAAGAGCTTCAGATGTATGTCGTTTTTAACTCGAATATGATACTAGTTAGTATACTGAAGCACTGCATGATGCAGTCTTTGGTATGATACGAGAATCAGATTAACATGTTTGTAAATTGAGATGTTCATATTTCACATACTAGTAATAAATGTCAATCAGCATGATTATTAAATTTTATATTGAATTTAGATTCTCTGAGAAAAACAACACCTGACAGGAAACACTAGTTACCTTACACTATTTACTTATTTCCTTCCTTTAGTTACTACTAAATGGAAAAACAGTTTCTAAATTATAAAAAGAAGCAACAAACAAAAATTTATGAAATGGAACAAAAACAAAATTACAATAATAATGATCAAAATAATAACATTGAAAATTGGGTTGAAAATATTTCAAATACAATTATCCCAAATAACATTAATGAAATATTAAGTCTAGGTCCAAACTTTTGGATAAATACCAACAAAAATAACTTACCAATTCCAAATATAATAGCAGATATTGAAAATATAATAGAAACTAATTCAAATATTATAAAAAATTAAATCAGATCCAAAATTAATAATATAGTATATAATTTTAAAAATAAATCAAATAATAAAAATGAATCGACAAAAAAAAAATAGTGTAATGTAACCAACCCGGGTCGGTTCAACATAATAATCAGAGAAACACATGGCCGTGGTACGTGATCGTCAAAAGGGGAAATACCTACCCTACGTTGTATATAATTTAAATTAACCCTGTCCGAGATGCATTGGTTATTAACGAAAAGCGGGAGTTTTGCGATGAAAAAGAAAAGACTAAACATTTTAATACACCTACTGCTTTATTTAAACAGGTATTAAATTTATGAACAATATAAAATAAATAAATGCCGTACTCAGCCTTGAATTCACGAGGGGAAAGAGCACGGCAGAGAAACCCTCGATCTCTATTCAAAAGAATCACAATAATGCTGTTGGACACTTAGGTAAAAGTAAAAAACTTACAAGGGTTGCCATACTTGTGTTTTAACCTGCAATCATTCTCAAGATACAAAACTGAAGAGTTTGTTGTTAGTCAACCGACTTTCGTCAGAAGGTACTGAGGTCCCATCATACGGGAGGCAACTCAGCTAGTAGTTGTAAGGTTTTGGTGCAAAAACTAGCGTGTTCGCCAAGGCACGGGGGAAAAGTGTTAATAAATTCAACAAGGCACAAACATTCATCATCTCATACAACAAGCGGCAATTAGGTCACTGTTATAAGCAAAACCCACAAGTATGAAAAACCTACTCGTAGTCGTGAATGGAACAAAAAGGTCAACAACATTACTTAGATCGAACGGAATAAAACAAAATAAAATAATCTTAAAACAGAATGAGCTGAACACACTAAATAAACAAGTAAAATGTGTATAGTTTATGCATAACGTATCATAATTATTCATAGTCCAAAAACAAAACATAATACGGAC
>CAXKVY010001162.1:0-24333 GCA_964058915.1 Tetropium fuscum | reverse complement strand
TCATTAAGCAAGATAATGTACCTCACTACCTACAACAGCTTAGTTATTGTTCTATATTTATTTTTTTTTTGTCGTTTGGGTTTGTTTGCCAGCCAATCAAATTTATTCACTCATTCATATTTAATTAAATTATTAAAATTCTTTCATATCACAAATGCTATAATAATATATATCATTTGGGTGGGCGGAATGTTCAGGAAATAATTTCTTGACATTAGGCAACACTCAATAATCTTAGTTATTCAGGGACTATCCCTTAATCTTAGTTCATAGACAGATAATGCAACACTCCATCCCCTCTCTTTTGTTTTAAAACCATAGTTGCCCATTGACACTCATCCTATACACACCTACTTTCAACTCCTCGTCGTATTGCACGCGAAAATAATAATTGTTATTGAAACATTATTACTCCACCTCAACTACCCTTCAACCTATCCATCATACCAGTGCTTTTACCCTATTGTGCAACGATTCATCTGGTTCCACCTGAAGATACAAGGAGGCCTCCAGCGTATAGAAGACAACACAGAAAGGTATTTAGCACTTTCAATTTCCCCCTTATATTTACTTCCCCCCTATGTTTTTGTCAACGTTAGTTGACTGGTCCTTCGGCTAATATAATTGAACCTTTTAGTTGTAATTAATTATTATAATTATTATAACAAATCTCAATCAACAACAATATATATATATATATATATATATATATATATATATATATATATATATATATATATATATATATATATATATATATATATATATATATATATATACATATATATATATATATATATATATATATATATATATATATATATATATATATATATATATATATATATATATATATATATATATATATATATATATATCTGTGGCTTGCTGCAAGAAGGGCCAATGTCAAAAATGTCAATTTGTGGGTAGAAGGGTAGAATCGGTTGCTATTCTATAAAACTTTGAGTAGCTCTTATTAAAAGGTGATAGAAAGAAGCAAGCTAATTGAATTGTTGACACCGGTTTGGTTTGAAATTTATGTGTTCACTGATTTTCTCCGAATTTGGATTTTTGTGTCATGGTAAAAAAAATAGTGACATTGGCCCTTTATATTTAGTATAATCTATGAGAATTCAGGAACATTGGCCCCCATGGAAGGAGTGAAAGTAAAATAAGTATACAGCTAGTAGGTGACTCATTTTATTAATTAAGTTAATAAAAAGTTATTGTACCACAATAACATAAAAATACAATATATTGTTAACCAAAAAATCTAAAATTCATTCACTGTCAGATTCTACTTCATCAGGTAGGTAATCCACTATATTTTCATCTGACAGAATTTTTTTATGTAATCTGCATAATACTGACGACTACTTTTGTCAATAAAACTCATTAATGATTTCAAATCCTTCAGCTTTTCAGTACTTACAGGCAATGGTTCATTGTTAGTTGGTGGGATAGTATTCACAAAAACTGTGTGGCGTGTTTTTTTGTTAAAGTCTATCACTTTGAAGTCCTCTTGATCGAAATGTTCTTTATAAAAAACTTTTCCAAGATGCTTTGAGTCATACTGCATCCACTTAATTTTGAGTCAGCAGATTGGTTCTCCTAATGTATTCTTTTTCACATGTAGGTATTGTTGCTCCAATAAGGACTTAAAATTTAGAAAGTCTTGTTGTAATAGTTCCTCCACTTGTATGGGTGTTTTCAAAGGAACCATTCTTATTAGATTGGCCCAGTCACGAGGCACACATATTTTGGCAGTGGTCTTCTTTTTAGTCTTCTCAATAGCAGCATGGATAGTGTCTGCCTCCATGTGGGTGTGCCCTGGCTCTAAAAATTTTTGATTTATTGCAATATCCCGCCCTCGTCGTTTAACTGAGTGAACCGTATATAACAAAATAATGGTCATGTAGATATTTTGATTTTGCCCAGGACATGAATCGCTATATAAATTAACAGTTGTTATGTTTTCTTATAAATGAGTTACATAATGAAATATACATGCTCCTATTTCCTGACCACCTCTAGCTGCCATGGTCTCATTCCACAAATAACACAATGGTGGTAATGACTCCAGTTTGATGGATTGTTAAATTGTAAGTCCATAGCTGACGTTTGTAAAAAGATACACCGCTGGATAAAAAAGGTGTTGGTAAACATTTTTGCAAATCGAATGAAGCAGTTATTGTTTTGCTTATTTCTGCTGCATTCTTTGTCAATTCGTTTCTCTGCATCTGAGGATTCTGCTAGATGTAAATGACTATCCCTTTCTTTTTGTATTTCAGTTTTCTTGTCTTCATTATTTGCATATTTAAGTTGTACCATATACTTGTCACATTTTCCACAAGTGTCTAAACGAGGTTTGTAGAATGCCAAATTAAATTCTTCCACAAATATTTTTCTATAAAGAGACTCATTTCTCACTATCAAGTTTTTGGATTTACAGTAGTCTGTGTAAAGTCTAAACATTTTGGATATGGACAAATCACTAGCTAAGTAGCATCTATCTGTATGTTTCCGCGAGTAGTGACTTTTGTAAGCAGGAAACATTTTTATATGTTGCCTTATAATATCTTTATCAGCTTTTGGTATCTTGAAGCGACTGTCATGCTTACCCCTTTGATCATTTAAACAGGTGCCAGTACCAGACCGCCTTCTTTTCTCTACAAGCACACGCACCTTTTTTAAAGTAAGATCTAATGTATTGAGAAACATTGTTTGGCAAACTTTAATTTTGTCGCCATATTTTTGTAAAAAATATTCTCTCGTAAAGTTTCTTCTACTTTCTATTGTATCACCACTGTGCCTTAACCTTTCTGTTCGTTTTTTGGCCTCACGTACATTTCCTGCTATAAACTGGTTTTGTCCTTCTTGTGATAACTTATAAAAATGATCAAAAAGCATTTGCCTTTCTTCTTCAGTAAATTTTCTATTACATTCTTGACGACAATTACAGGCTTTTTTTAATACCTTCGAAGGGATGGTCTTATTTGCCGTAGTTACATATTCTTTGCCTTCAATTTTTAACTTTTTTCTTGCATTTCTTATCCACTTTGAGGGGTTACTTTTTCTTTTACGAGTATTTTCTTCCTCCGTTCTCTTTCTGCGTCCCCGTTTTTTAGGTACTAATCGACTTAGTGGGATTAAATCATCATCTGACCAGGTTTCTTGATACTGATTTTCGGCAGTATCGTCATTGAGAGTATTTTGAACAAAAGAAATATTTTCTGGGTTTTCCTCAAGGCAAACGCTTTGACCCTCCAAAGGTGTCACTGGGGGGGAAACAATCAGTTATTTCTATGATGACATTCTCAACAACTCTTACATTATTATCGGTCTTAGAATCAGATATGGGCGACTGATTATTGTGCATTTCAGATGTGTAAAAATCATATTGTTCATGATCGTTATTTAGGTTCCGCAAAAATTGTACACTTTCCTCTGTATTATTATCTAGTTCATCTATCTCTACTGGTATAATTGCATTGCAACTAGTGTACGAATTATTATAGGTGGAGTATGAATGAGTAACGTTGTTTTCTTCTATAACCTTACATGTACTTTTATGCCCATTGTCACTGTTAGAAGATAATACGGAATGGTTATTGCCAGTTTTACATATAAAAATACCATTATCTGGGATATTCTCTTTCTCTATAGCCGTCAAAATATTTGTATTAATATTAGCACTGTCGTTATGACTATTATACAAAATAGTTTCATCTAGAAACAAATTAATTATTACTACTAAACATTAACAACATTAAAAAGGCAACTTACCTTTAATAATGGACATTGCCAGTATTTTTAAACATCGTGAAGACATTTTTTCAGAAATGCACTCACTTTTCTCTTAAAAACAGCAATAGAAACACATCTGACACTTGTAGGAAAAGTGAGGTGAAATACTCTAATGCTATAAGTACAGAGGGGCCAATGTCAAAATGTAAATGACACAAAAGGGCCAATTTACACTTTGGCCTTTAATGCGTAAAATATAATTGATGTAAGAAGGGCCATAGTCACTTTGGCCGTTGTTACATTAAACTAATTCAAGGAAACAACATTGGCCGTTTTGTTTTTTAACCTATATTTTAGAGACATATAATTTCTGACATTGGCCCTTTTGATGTAATGAGGATCATGACATGTTCTTTTAAGAAACGAGCCAAACTCAGTATCCTATAAAAATGACATTGGCCCTTCTTGCAGCAAGCCACAGATATATATATATATATATATATATATATATATATATATATATATATATATATATATATATATATATATATATATATATATATATATATATATATATATATATATATATATATATATATATATATATATATATATATATATATATATATATACACTCAGACACAAAATTCGATTCATTTAAAATTAACCAAAAATTCATTTGAAAATATTTTCCAAACTATAGGTTCGATTTACATGATTTTTTTTAAAATTGAAGGTTTGTTCGTGCGGAATGCAGACGTGCTACTGAAATTCAGCTCAATTTTAAATTTTGAGCATATACAAGGTGTACCAATTACATTGGATTTTTGCATAAAGTTTGCACCACTCTGTGGTAAGTGCAAGCAATAAAAAGATGAAAATTATGGTACAGAACTTTAGCGTAGTCTCTTCTTAACAATTAATTTTTTTATTCATATCAATATCTCTATTAATAGGGAAGACATAATTAATTAAAATAATGACTTTGTGTCATGGTAATTTTCAATGCAATTGCCAATGGGTTTTTGCAAAGTTGCTTTAGCATCTTCGTTTGTTTTTTTTTTGACAAGTGTCGCTAGTGTTTCTAATTGTTGCGATTTGGTCTGAATTATAACAACGTAACGGTAAATAAGAAAAAGTAATAATGGTCTTAACTAACTATGCGGCACAAGTTCTAGGTGTTTCGAGATGTAGTATTCAAAGAGCTGTGGATCGGTTTCGAGAAACTGGAGAATACACCAGAAGAATGGGATCAGGAAGAAAAAGATGTACAACTCAGCAGTACGACCGTTTTTTAGCCCTGAGAATACTACGAAACAGGGACTCTACTTCAGTTAGTGAGCGGAATGCTTTACAACATGTACGTGGTGTAGATATTAGTGTACGAACTGTGAGAAGAAGGCTAAATGAAGTTGGCTTAAAGGCAAGAAGACCTGCCAATGGCCCATTACTGACTAGAGAACATCGTAGACAGCGCCTTCTCTTCGCCCGTGAACACCAAAATTGGGGAATTGAGGAATGGGGTAAAATCCTGTTTACTGATGATCGAGATTTTGTATGTTATCTCCAGATGGCCGTCACAGAGTATGGCGAAGGGGTGGCGAAAGGTTTGCAGAGTGTAATATTGTGCCAAGGCTCAGTTTTGGTGGTCGCTCAATTATGTTGTGGGGAGGAATTAGTCTTGAAGCTCGTACAGAGTTAGTGGTGCTAAATGGTGGGGGTAATGACTGCTTATAAGTATATTACTGACACTTTGGAACCGCATGTTGTGCCTTTTGTCCCATTTATTGGAAACAATTCCATGCTAATGCATGATAATGCCCGTCCACATATGGCAAGAATCGCTTCCGAGTATTTGGATCAAGTTGATGTTAACCGTATGGTGTGGCCTGCAAGAAGCCCAGATCTTAACCCCATCGAACATGTTTGGGACATGGTAGGAAGACGTGTTCGAGCCCATGTTCCTGCTCCTGTGAACCTGAGGGAGCTTAGCGCAGCTGTTGTACAAGCATGGGATGAATGTGACCAAGGTGTCATTCATCATTTTTTTGAGGGGATGCCAAGACGCATGGAAGCTGTAATTCTTGCTCGGGGAGGCAATACAAGATATTAACTGTTTTTTTAAAGTTTATTTTTGTTGTCTTCGTTTATCTTTGTTTGTGAAGTGAAATAATTATAAATTGAAAAACTACGTCATTACCTTAATTAATCATATCTTCCATATTAATAGAGATATTGACTTGAATTAAAAAATGAATTGTTAAGAAGAGACTACGCTAAAGTTCTGTATCAAAATTTTCATCTTTTTATTGCTTGCACTTACCACAGAGTCTTACAAACTTTATGCAAAAATCCAATGTAATTGGTACACGTTAAGACCTTCAAGACCTTTACCATGAAAAACCAAAATACTTATGATGGCACAATTAAATTGTATTCAGTATTTCTTCAATTACTCAAAACTAAAAAATGTGCACATACGACGTTTACCCTTAACAGGGCAGTATAAGTGTTCTTATACTTATGTGGAATAATAAATCTTAATTAAACATTAACTGTAAGCAGAAGTTATAGTATCTCATATCACAAGTCATTAAAGTGCAATAAAAATCTGTAATTAAAATAGGTGATTGCAGAGGTATTTCTCTGAAGAATGGCTCAAGCAAACTTAAAATTTTCCGTCGTAGAAATGTGTTATTTGCTTTCATTTGAAATGTGAACTTGCAGGAGGAACGGGTAGATGCTGAGCAGGAGGAATGAATCGATGACCCATTCCTCCTGTTTTGTCTCACGTAAAGTTTGTGGTTTATGTAAGTACCTATATATTTTTGAAGATTTTTTTATAATGCCGAGGGTTTGGAAGCAAAAAACTAACAGGATTAGAAAGACGGTAGATGAAGTGCAAACGGCCATACAACGAGTTTTAGGGGGTGATAGTATTCGCGAAGTAGCCAGGAGTTTAAACATGTCTTACTCAAGTTTAGAACCATATGTGGCAAAGGCAAAATCTTTACCTGAGGGAGAGGCATTCAAATATGCGCCAAATATAAACGTACCCCAAATTTTCTCGAAAGAACAAGAGGAAATGTTGGCCAAATATTTACAAACACGTTCTAAAATGCACTATGATCTTATTTCTCGTCATTCAGACGTACCTTTTTAATCTAACATTACTAATCCTTAGGACGTCATGAATTTGACGTCATATTATCGACGATAATTTTTTCTCCCTTTCGTTATACTTATTTCTTATTTGCCTACAATAATTAATGTTATGTTAAGATTGAGACATTTCAAACTTTAAAACATAAAGGGCACCATAGCCAAATTTTTAGAATTTTCTTAATTTTTTAAAAAAATGTTGAAAAATTTTTTAGAAATTTTTCAAAAAATTTTGAAAAAAATTCTAAAAAATTTTTCACAATTTTTTGAAAGAATTAAAAAAATTTTTTGAAAAAATTCTAAAAATTTTTTCAAAATTTTTTGAAAAAATTCAAAAAAATTTTTCCAAATTTTCTCAAAAAATTCAAAAAAATTTTTCCAAATTTTTTGAAAAAATTCTAAAAAAATTTTTAAAATTTTTTGAAAAAATTCTGTTTTTTCAAAAATTTTTGAAAAAGTTCAGAACATTTTTTCAAAACTTCAAAGACCATTAACTATTTTTTTTACTTGTGGCATATAGCATTATTACAATAAGTTAATAGCATATAGCATTTTTACAATAATCAGTTAATGACGTCATTTAAACGTCAGTTAATGATGTCGTTTAAACGTCAAATAAACGTCAGTTAATGACGTCGTTTAAACGTCAAATAAACGTAATTTGGCTACGACTTTTTCTCGTCATTTTGACGTATCTCTTATAGTTCTTTTAACGTATTTATGTCCTAAAAACTGACGATATAAATACGTCATAATAACGACAAAATGCTGCCTGGGTGTGCGAAAGCTTTAAATATTCCTCTTAGTAAAAAATGCGACGAGGAGGAAAGCGTTGGACGTGAATGGCTTTTTGGGTTTTTAGGAGAAATCCAGTACTTTATTTAAGAGCTAATATAAATATTATGACAATTTTAGTGTTTTTTTGTTTTAAATCCCTACAAATATTCGTATGAATCCATTTATCCATTGCTCCTGCGCAGGTACCCATTCCTCCTGCGCGCAGAAGGAATAGGTCAATTTGCATCGTTTTAAAAAATATAATATTGTCACCAATAAACATAAGTATATATGCAAATTAAAATTGTAAATTTATTAACTATTACATTGTCCAAGATATCATATAAAAAAACAATGAACAAAAAAAACAGAAAGCTAGTAATAATCCATTTTGCAAAAATTGACCCATTCCTACCCACTCTCCCCTATATATATATATATATATATATATATATATATATATATATATATATATATATATATATATATATATATATATATATATATATATATATATATATATATATATATATATATATATATATTAGCTTTGAAATTCTTTGCTATTCATATTTATTTTGTGAAAAGTAATCTTGGGTTTGTAGCATTTCATTACATAGAAATAAGCAACTAGACGAATAAGAAAGAAAACACACTTACCAGTACTATATCTGGACACACATACGGAAATGAATCACTTGAATGAAGTGATTCATTTCCGTATGTGTGTCCAGATATAGTACTGGTAAGTGTGTTTTCTTTCTTATTCGTCTAGTTGCTTATTTCTATGTAATGAAATGCTACAAACCCAAGATTACTTTTCACAAAATATATATATATATATATATATATATATATGTATATATATATATATATATATATATATATATATATATATATATATATATATATATATATATATATATATATATATATATATATATATATATATATATATATATATATATATATATATATATATATATATATATATATATATATATATATATATATATATATATATATGTAGAAAAGATACCATCATCACGATCACGATCACATATATCCCTAATGACTCTCACCACTGCTATCAACATAAAATGGCAAGTTTTAATTTTCTTGACCATCGTTTACTAAGTTTCCCTTTCAGTAATGAGAGGTTTGAAAAGAAAAAGTATTAATTAAAGATATAGCTGTGAGTAATGGTTATCCTAGAGATATAGATGAAAAACTAATTAGGAAGCGTAAATTTAAAGACACACTTCGTAATTCTACGACCTTTCAAAAGCATATAGAGACTCCAAAATATGTATCCATCCCGTACGAACCCCGGTTTACTCGAGGTTTGAGTAAGGTCTTCAAAAACGTGGGTATAACAGCGATTCATTCGTCGAGTAATAAATTACAACAACTTTTAGACAATCCAAAGGATAAAATTGTTCCAAATGAAAGGTCTGGGATTTACGAAATTAATTGTAATGATTGTGATCGAAAATATGTTGGACAAACGAGACGATCAATTCACACCAGATTTAAAGAGCATATGGCTCATCTAAAATATGGAAGAACGGATAAGTCTAGTGTTGCACAACATGCTTTTGACAACAATCATAGAATAGATATTAGTAATTTAAGATTAGTTAGAAATGTGACCAATAATAGACAGTTGGATGCATTTGAGAGCATAGAAATTGTAAAATGTAAAAGTAGTATGAATAGCGACAAGGGACCTATACCGTATAGCCCGCTTTACGCGTTGCTTAGCAACCGATCATTGAAGCGTGATTAGTAATAAAATAGTATAAATATGGTAGATTTTGTAGTTTAAGATTAGTTTTAATCGTGTCCGGATGATGCCAACTTGGTTGGCGAAACGCACGTCGAGCGAAGTGAAAGTGTTTTGGTGTTTGTGGAAACTACTCCGAGTGTTATAGTTACATCAAAGGTTCCAGCCCTATTCAGTAGGGATAAAAACGAAAAAATGACGATTTCTCAGTTTTTGCGTTTTTAACGATTTTTTTTTGCTAGAAGTGCTATATTTTTATTTTCTTTTCGAAAAGTTGGTGTAATTACGAAGAGATTGAAAAAAATGAGCCGTCTAAGACAAAATCTAGAAAATTCTTGACCGACTTGAAAAAAACCCTTTTTTGTCGAAAAACGTTATTTTCTCAAAAATTAATTAAGGTATCGCAAATAGAAAAAATTCTACTTATTCGTCATACAAAACAGTACGATTAATCCGAATTTCATACTGATAACTTTATTTTTCGTGAAATGAAAAATAAAAAACCAAAAACATGGTTTGTTAAATTTTACGCAAAGATTTTGGGGTTATGTGAGAAAAATTTTCCAACAAAAGTTGTACATTTTTGTATTACCTACAACTTTCTCATTTAACTTTTTTTCTCATTTAACTTTGACTACTTTTATTTTAGAAAAAGAATTAAGGTTCGCGCAAAATAAAATCCATGAAACAATTTCAGGATCGTCTTTGAGTAATTTGTAAAATCGTAACATACAGCTGTAGCTATTTCATTACTGCCTCTATTGGCATTATCTTCAGTCCAGTTAGATCCATTGTCACATAATATGTTTTACTGTGAAGTCAACATTGGATATCTGTCTATCTACTTTTTGGTAATGAAAAGCAAATGTAAATATGTAAAAAAAAAATATCAAAAATGTTACATGACACCTTTATCAACTAAAATTTTTCATTGTATGTGTGATATGGCGCCTTTACCATCAAAAAACGTCTTTGAGAGATTACAAATGGACGCCGTTATGCAAAAAGGAACCATGCGACAAAATTACGAAATTAATATTAAGGCATTGAAAGTAGGTAAACTATATTTTGCAGAAAAGATCCATGTGAAAATTACAGTATACCCTTAGGAAATAGGCGAAAAGAACCATTTATACACTCGAAAGCACCTTAAACTATATTTCAAAAGGGAACCAAGGGCATAGACGCTTACAATATCAGTATATGAGTGCCTTCTACGGGATGAAAGTCTGAACTTCTTGTTTGTTTTCGTTTATAAAAGTGGTGTAAAATGATTTCGTGGCGTAATAAACAACTAGTGAATATGTGTGTAATACTACAGTTATTACAGAAAACAAAGGTATGAAACTAAATTTGACTATTAAACATGAATAATTTAATAATATCTATTTTTTAGAAAATCTGAGATAAACAACAGGAGATATTTCAAATATCTCTTCAGAACCACCAACCTTGCTGAGATTGCGAAGTTGCTAGAGAATCTATCGGATGATTCGGTCAAAGATCCGGATTTTATTATAGATAGCGATTTTTCTTCTCCTATAAGGCGAAAGGTATGTCTTGATATATTTGCTCGCACCTATTTTTCTCTAATTTTTTTCCTATGTTTTTCCTAGGATGATTCAAATGACGAAATTTTATACGATGATGCTGAACAAAAAACATATGCAGCACTAATACCAGTACCCTTGGAAACTTCTATAGGATACGATTCAAGTAATGTTAAACAAAAAAATATAGAGGAAGGCCAAAAAAGGGCAGAAAAAGAAAATTTGACGGTATGTCGAGGGAAGAAAGAAAAACTAACATATATAGAAGTAACATATATAAAACTAACATATATGCAGAAATGAGTTTAACAGAAACAGAATCTTCATTTTTACCAGTAGATATGACTCTCACGAAAATGTACTAACTCTACGTAAACGGACGAAATAAGGTAAATGTGGTTAGTTTCTCAACATACAAAAAAATATTTTTCGAGAATTTTAATTTAAAATTTAAAACTTAAAGAAGGGAATAAATGGAGTAGAGATAAATTGGTTAAAGACAAGGGAGATAACTATACTAAGAGAAAAGCCGTTTTCCCTTTTTATGAAGCGAGACTTGAATGAAAATGCCATATCAGTAGAAGTTGATATTTCAAAGAAAATCCGTGGTCGTTCTAAAAGTGGTTTATATAAAACAGACTAAGGGTCTGTTTTATATAAACATACTCTGGCCTGAAGGAAAATGTATTTCGAACGAAAAACTCATGGATATAAAATCAATATGGCACCTCATTCCCAAAGATTGTATGACTTTCTATTCATTACTTTTTGCAGATGACCATATTGAAGATGATATAGAATATAGATGGATTTGGAGGTGTCCCTGACTATATAAATATAGATAATAAATATTTGATTTCCTATTTTTATTGTTTCTCTTAATTTTGTAATCACCGAAATTATAAAACGCAAAAAGGAACCATGCACCATTTTAAAAAAAAAATTAAATATATACTAGATTTTATTAAAATTTGTTCCGCAGCAAATCTGAAATTTTAACTCAAGATAAAGCCATCTAGGAGATAACTATACTAAGAGAAAAGCCGTTTTCCCTTTTTATGAAGCGAGACTTGAATGAAAATGCCATATCAGTAGAAGTTGATATTTCAAAGAAAATCCGTGGTCGTTCTAAAAGTGGTTTATATAAAACAGACTAAGGGTCTGTTTTATATAAACATACTCTGGCCTGAAGGAAAATGTATTTCGAACCAAAAACTCAGGGATATAAATTCAATATGGCACCTCATTCCCAAAGATTGTAGGACTTTCTATTCATTACTTTTTGCAGATGACCATATTGAAGATGATATAGAATATAGATGGATTTGGAGGTGTCCCTGACTATATAAATATAGATAATAAATATTTGATTTCCTATTTTTATTGTTTCTCTTAATTTTGTAATCAGCGAAATTATAAAACGCAAAAAGGAACCATGCACCATTTTTAAAAAAAAAAATTAAATATATACTAGATTTTATAAAAATTTGTTCCGCAACAAATCTGAAATTTTAACTCAAGATAAAGCCATCTAGGAGATAACTATACTAAGAGAAAAGCCGTTTTCCCTTTTTATGAAGCGAGACTTGAATGAAAATGCCATATCAGTAGAAGTTGATATTTCAAAGAAAATCCGTGGTCGTTCTAAAAGTGGTTTATATAAAACAGACTAAGGGTCTGTTTTATATAAACATACTCTGGCCTGAAGGAAAATGTATTTCGAACAAAAAACTCATGGATATAAAATCAATATGGCACCTCATTCCCAAAGATTGTATGACTTTCTATTCATTACTTTTTGCAGATGACCATATTGAAGATGATATAGAATATAGATGGATGGATTTGGAGGTGTCCCTGACTATATAAATATAGATAATAAATATTTGATTTCCTATTTTTATTGTTTCTCTTAATTTTGTAATCACCGAAATTATAAAACGCAAAAAGGAACCATGCACCATTTTTCAAAAAAAAATTAAATATATACTAGATTTTATTAAAATTTGTTCCGCAGCAAATCTGAAATTTTAACTCAAGATAAAGCCATCTAGGAGATAACTATACTAAGAGAAAAGCCGTTTTCCCTTTTTATGAAGCGAGACTTGAATGAAAATGCCATATCAGTAGAAGTTGATATTTCAAAGAAAATCCGTGGTCGTTCTAAAAGTGGTTTATATAAAACAGACTAAGGGTCTCTTTTATATAAACATACTCTGGCCTGAAGGAAAATGTATTTCCAACAAAAAACTCATGGATATAAAATCAATATGGCACCTCATTCCCAAAGATTGTATGACTTTCTATTCATTACTTTTTGCAGATGACCATATTGAAGATGATATAGAATATAGATGGATTTGGAGGTGTCCCTGACTATATAAATATAGATAATAAATATAGATAATAGTTTTTCTTAATTTTGTAATCACTGAAATTATAAAACGCAAAAAGCAACCACAAATAGTGCATTTTCCATTTAGATTTTTTAAAATTTTTTCAAGCCATCTATAATTTCATGCCGATTTAATTATAGTTTGTACAGGGTAAGTTTCTTAAGATTGAAAGGGGGGTGTCTCACTTATCCTTTGCGGATTTAACTCATTCAAAAAAGGAGTAGACACGGTTTTTGATCAATTTTTATAATCTGAGAACAGATATTAAAAATCTCGTAAAATATACAGGATGGAAAATAAAACATGATTTTTTGTAAATGTAACACCCCGTATATTTTTAGACCAAAATAATGTCCTTACTTTTCTGAATCCAAAAATGTGTAATTGTTATATTACTAAAAACTTATCACATTACGGGTGTCAATTATAAAATAAGAACATCAAGATACCTCTGGAAACAATGCATATTTGCATTGTTTATTTGTTGACAGATATCATCCAGTTTTTTGTGAGAGTAGTTCACTCTCTTAGATATTAGCGTAAAAAATACGTAGTGTTCGTAAAGAAGCAAGTTATTTTGAAAATGGTATATTCATTGGAAGAGCGAAAAGAGTTACTTGAAATTTATATTCAGTGCAACAAGAATAAGTTCTCTTGCTCGGAGGGAGTATGTTAGGTTATTTCGAGAAAGGCTACCCCCTTCCAAAAATAGTTTTAAAAACATTTATGCAAAGCTTAGGAATACCAAATCTCTGAGAGACAAGAAAAGGGAAAGGCGAAGAACAAAAACAGGAGAAGACACAGAACTCAACGCGTTATTATATTTTGCTGAAAATCCATCCAAATCGGCATAGGATGCCGCAGCAATAGAATTGGATATATCACAAAGAAGTGTGATAAAAATATTACATCGCCATAATTTTAAACCATATAGTATTTTGCCCGTTCAATATTTAGACGACAACAACCTTCAAGACAGGTTAACTTTCTGCAGAGACATATTTGATAGAATAGAGGAAGATGATGGGTTTCTAAGTCATGTCTTTTGGTCTGACGAAAGCAGTTTTTCGACTGCGGGAATTTTTAACAGAAAAAATGCACATTACTGGGCAGCAGAAAATCCACATATTGTAAAAAAAATAAAAAAACAAGGATACCAAACTGTAAACGTGTGGTGTGGCATCCACAAGGATGCTATTGTAGGTCCTGTATTTATAAATGGGCCCTTAAATGCACAACGTTATGTGGATATTCTTCAACATCCAGTTGAAAATTATTTAGATAATATTAATTTAGTGGACAACAGATCTGTTATTCGGCAGCAGGATGGAGCACCACCACACTCTGCAAGGAACGTCACCGAATACCTAAACAGAAAATATCCTATTTGGATAGGAAGGCACGGTGTTATACATTGGCCCGCTAAAAGTCCGGACTTGACACCTATGGATTTTTTTCTCTGGGGGTACGATAAAACAAGATATATACGAAACTGGGGTTTTTAATAATATGAATGAGTTAAAAGAATGCATACGTGTAAAAATTGAGGAATTAAACCACAATGGTGATATATTTCAAAGGGTGAGAAAGTGAGTTTTATAAAGCGATGCCAAATGTGTATTCAGAATGGTGGTGGTTACGTGGAAAATATTTAATTACGTTACGTGTAAACAAATAAAATTGTGTTACTGTATTAATATTGACTTTTATTTGTTTTTATTAGGCTTATGTTGTGTATTGTTATTACTCGTTACTGTTATTGTCACCTATATATTATTTATTTATTATCTCAATAAACGGCATTGTTTCCAGAGGTATCTTGATATGTTTTTTGTTTTATAATTGACACCCGTAATGTGATAAGTTTTTAGTAATATCTCACGAACAGGTGGAGTGATTATATAACAATTAGATATTTTTTTATTCAGAAAATTAAGGACATTATTTTGGTATAAAAATATACGGGGTGTTCCATTTAAAAAAATCATGTTTTATTTTCCACCCTGTATATCTTACGAGATTTTTAATATCCATGCTCAGATTATAAAAATTCATCAAAAACCGCGTCCCCTCCTTTTTTGAATGAGTTAAATCGGCAAAGGATAAGTGAGATAAGGGGGGTGTCAATCTTAAGAGACTTACCCTGTACACTTTTAACCTTCGTTTCTGAAAACTTAGTTTTTGGCGTTGGTTCCTTTTTGCATAACGGCGTCCAAATATAGGATTTACCGTTATTGGTAGGTTATCTATACCAGGGAAGTTTAAAAATTGCAAAATTCTTTTTTTTTAAATTGTGACATGATACCTTTATCCACTCATGTCTTCAATTCTCAGCGTCTAAAACTGAAAGAACCTTATTTTAAATTATTTTCGGTAATGTATACACAATCAACACATTCTATTAAATTAAAACGAATTTATTTCCTATGGGAGTGAACAGGATTTCTCCCTCGTGACGCAACCGTGAAGAACGGCCCGAAGAATATCGTAATCTACATTTTTTCCCGAAAATTTCGATGTATAACACAATACTGCTTCATGAAGCTGCACACGGATTACAAATTAAAAACCAACTATGCCGATTTGCCTTCGATTTGTGCTGTCTAGGCCAAGATTATTAATTAAATTCGCAAATGTACAATGCTCATTTAATTTAAAAAAATGCTCAATTAAATTGCCCTCATTAACATACTATTTTGCTACGAAACGCTCCAATATCCTCACGGCTTATGATATTTCATAAATGTAATGTGAATTCGAAAGAAAATATACCAAGATGTCTGAAGACTTACCAAATTTGTACGGATTCCACATCTAGTATAAGGGGAGCGAGTTACATACGATTTAGGTAAAACTCGGACACACATCAACGTCTCACATAAGTTTATGCATTTGTTCACGTCCGAGCGGGGCTTTTAATAAAATAATAATTTACAGTGCGCCACGGGCGGTGCGGGAGACTGATGAAGAAGCCGAGGCGACTTGAGTCCGCGCACCCCTTCGAACGACTATTGATTTTTCCATCGCCTAGGAGCCGCTAGAACAAGCCTTATATCAAATACTTACGTATATATACCCTACGATACTTTTAAATATCGGTAAAAGCTAAATAAACGGAATATTTATCAATCGACTTTGGGAGCTCGGGGCAGGGATAGAGATGAGGGCACAGGCAGTTATAGAATTGGGCGTGGGCCGCGAACTAATTTCGGGTCAAACAGCAAGTCGGTAACGAGAGATTATGTTCTTTATGTAATACGTTGCATGTAATTACATCTTTCCTAATGGTGCTCCATATTCTTGCAAGCCACTTTTTATGCTGATTATGAATGATTATGATTATAGCGGGGTCGATTTTGACGGTTTGATTAAGATCAATATGAAAACCTTTAACTGGGGAAGTATATGTGGATTATAAGGGACCTGGGGTCCTCCTGATCCCTTAAAATATAATATGTTTTCTTATTAAATAAATTGTAAATTGAAAAAACTGTATGGCTTGAAAATGTCTAAGAGTAAGTACTCTGTATCTAATATGTATGTGTAGTTAACTGACCGCATATAAGATACCGCGCAGTTGCCACATGTAATTCTCAAATTTCTCAATATTCAATGAAACTATCAAATTCCACAATACTACACTGACGGACATAAAAAGTGGCGCACCTAGATTTTGTCCCAAATTTGATGTTCAATGACTTTTAAATCAGCCTATCGATTTTGAAATTTTTTTTTTGTTTGAAAGGGCGATTCTTGCGGATGACTATTTTGTAATTGGCTTTCCAGAAAAAATGTATTTTTTAATATGTACATGTTTAATATGTTAAAAACCGATTATGATTTTGACACGAAATTTGATTGTCGCTGTTGAGTGAAATTTTATTTGTATTGAATTCTTAGTTTGGTCACGGTGTTTACCATTCTTTTTTCAATATTCTCTTTTTTGAATCACCTCTCTAGCCCCTTCAGCAACGAAGATGCGACATTTTAGATGAAACGGTGTTATTAAGTTTGATGTTCAACAAGGAGGCCGTGGAGTTGAAAATGTCTAAAAAGTTCATCGTTTAAGAAATGTTTAGCGTTTTCGATTACGGACGCTGAAACAATTGTTACTTACAAGTACAAATAACATCAAAAAGAAATAACAAATAAAGAATTACTCAACATTGTAGTAAAACGACTGTAATTATTAATGATTAAAACAATAAACCTAAAAAATAACTGAACAACAAACTAACTAATAACGAGTATTTCCTCCCCTGGCTGCTATAACAGCTTCCATACAGCCTAGGCATGCTTTCAATCAAATCTGTGATAGTGATTTGAGGGATATTGTCCCATTCTTCTGTAAGAGCAATCCTCAATTCATTCAGATTCTCTGTGTTGCGTCTACTAACATGTTGTCCCAATTCATCCCATAAATGCTCAATGGGATTCATATCAGGGCTTTTAGCGGGCCACAGCATACGATTAATTCCGACATCGTTTAAAAATTGTGTTATCATCACTGCGTCGTGCATTATCTTGCATTAAGAGGAATTCTTCGCCAATGTAAGATGCAAATGGGACAACATGTTCCTTGTAATAGTCATAATTTCAGCACCCTGTATGCACTTACCTATATATATATTAATTGCCTTTGTCACGCCGGTAAATACCCTCAAGGCCACTGTATTTGGTTTTAGCATATTTCACAGCTATTAATTTAAGGAGTGGTATTTATTCACACAGACAGACTAAGTACACAAATTATAACAATAAATAAGACAGAGGGTTGTTTGAGAATTTACTTTATTAACAACTGCTTGAAGTAAGAAATAACATTTTATATTCAAATTCAAATCTAGTAATTTCAATTATTTCAATTTGGCTAATCAGATCAGTTTTATCAAGGAGACAAAAAGAAGTCCTTTTTTTGTGTATAATTGGAAGCCATGACAGGATAGTGAATTTTAACAGCTATTTTCTACATTATCCTGGCTCAAAGTGTAAGGAGGCCTAATAAGAGCTAAGGTATGTAACAACTAATATTTCCTCTTTGTTTTGATATAAATTTCTCGTCTCTTACTGTTTGTCCTTACTTTCTTCACGCCAAAATTGACTCTAGTAATAGTTGACAAAAGCAGCGAGCATTGTACGGTGCACTCAACCACTGGTTTCATCTATTTTTGCTATTTCGAGCAGCTTGTTATAAAGTTTGAGGTCCATGAGGCGCAGTCTTTAGTTAGACCTGAAGAGAGCTGCGGTGGGTCAGAGAAGCCTGTAAGCCACCATTACCCTTCACAGAGTGTATCGGAGCCCCTCAAAGTTGGACATTGGTTCGCTAGCAGTATTCTCTAGAGTGATATCCGAGAGCGGTCAAGGACGGTTTGTGTACTTAGTCCCAACTGTGAGTACCACTTTCTTTATTTATGATAGCGTTGTGGAGGACACCTTTGTCTCACGTTATGGTCACGACACTTCCAGGACAAAGTGTATGGGTGGTGATAAAATCCTTGTAACTTTAGTCATACCTCTTACCGTAAGCTTTGCGTTTGTGATTATTTCATAATTTTTTGATTTTGTAAACTTAGGGACAGCTGTTCGTAAGGGCATTATACCTGTAAAAACTACAATTTAGATGGTGTGCCTTTAGCTTTTTTATTTGGTCATTTGTTGATCGGTGGCCTGATCACTACCTACTTTCCTAGGTAGTATATTGTATTAGTATTGTAGGTTTCATTATTACAAGTAAGATCACCATTTATATTAGATTTCAACTTGTCTCTGTTGTACATTGCAAAAGAGCGCGACTTGTAGGCATTTGTAGGTTAACATTAGTGTCAAACTCATCTGTCACCACAGATCTTCACATACTGTCTTGGTTGTTCCAAATTGTGATTTCGCTGTGTCACACAGTGCTGTGACACATTATTTGTCCGTGTTACATTTACCTTTATTTGTGTTTATACATATTTATATTTACAAATACCTTTATTCATATATCTCTATACCCATTTACATATTTTTACATTTATATATTATTATACTTGAACTCGGATACAGTGTGTTTTATTTGCACCTGCCACATATCTTGCCAGCTGTGTATTCATTTATCAATTTGGTTTTGCCGATTTCACTAAAATCGGATGGCGCCTGGGCTGGTTTACATATGCGCAGAGAAGAATTAAATTGTCCGGAGTTTTCTTTAAATATGAATTCCGAACTCACGACCGCTTCCGTAAAGACGAGCAGCCGGCCTCTGTGACATTGCCTGCAACACCTATTTAGTGTCACATCCTTCAAGATCTCTATGTATCTAACTGCATTTAGAGATTGCCGTGGTGGAAACACAAATAATATTCTGTACGGGCATCGCTGGTAATTCCACCCCATACCATTAGTGAACATACCATCCTCGTATCTTTCCCCACGCTCACAGAGGTCATTTTAATATGGTTCCCAAATAAGTTCACTTTATGGTTAAGTTATATATTTTACACAACAAATACATAAATATGCTCGTAAAAATAAATGTACAAAACAAAAGACTTTTTATGTTGGTCGGGTCGGGTCATGTCAGAGGTATGTATAGTACATTGTACATATAATGGTACAATAAGTGTATTTTAGCTGTTTGTAAATGTATCTGAAAATGTAATATGTTAATTTTGAAACAAAAGGAAGACTCTTTTATTCTTGCAACAAATCTCTAAGTACACAGGGTGTATCAGAAAAATCGGTTTGAACTTAAGAAGTTTTGTAATGTAGAACCCACTGTATAGGTCTTTTTTATTTGAACCCCGCAAAACAAATATTTAAATAAAAGTTATAAAGGCTAATATGTTTATTTTATAAAACATGAGTTTCTAATATACAGGGTGTGTGAAAGAAATATACGATAAATCGTGTTATTTTTATTGTTATCTTGTATATCTTGTACGACCCCGCAAAAACAAATATTTAAATAAAAGTTGTAAACGATGATATGTTTATTTTATAAAACGTAAGTTTGTAATATATACGAGCCCCTTCCCATTTCAGTTGGCCCACCTAGGGATTAGTCAGAAATTTCATCTTATGGAGCAAAAGTAGAAGAAGAAATATACGACACGAACTTCCAAATTTATTTATTCTTTTGACAACTTCTTTTAACCACAAAAATACATCTTAGGTGACTGAGACTGATAACTAACACAAAATGAGAATAAAAAGAAATAAATGTGAACAAATACGTTAAATTAACAAAACAACAATTTTATAATTTACCACTGGGTAACATCACCTTTATTTTTTATTACAGCCGAAATTCGTTGAGGCATAGTATTAACCAAGCCTTGGCATAATTCTGGTGTAAAAGAATCCCATATTTCCTGAAGCCTTTGCTTCAGTTCAGGGATTGTTCGAGCAGGGTAGTTCCGTAGCACCTTTTTCATCTCGTGCCACAAAGTTTCAATGGGTGATAGATCCGGACTACTAGAAACCCATTCCAAAAGTGGTATACCATAGTCCTCCATCTATTTTAAACCTCGTTTTGAGGTGTGGCATGCTGCGCCGTCCTGCTGAAACATACATTCTTGGCCTGATGTCAAACACTCTTCCATGACCGGTAAAAGTGATTTTTCTAAAATGGCCAAATATTTGCTTGTATCCACGTTTCCGACAATAAAATGGAGTTTTCCTACTCCTTTTGATGACATGCTTCCCCACACCATGACGGATGCAGGAAATTTTACTTTTCTTTTAAGACAGTCAGACTCCATGCTTCATTTTTTTTGCGAATAACTCTACTTCGACTATCTCCAACACAAACTTCGAATCGGGCCCCATCGCTCCATTGTATTGCACGCCATTGCTGAGATGTCCAATCCTTATGTTCTTTTGCCCATCTTACCCTATTTTTCTTCTGCCGTGGTGTTAAAAGTGGCTTTTCTTTGGCCTAATGCAAAATTGTCACTTTTAATTTTTCTAGTTCATTTTTTTTTATTAAAAAACTTACCTTGTAAGTCCCAAATCCTAATTTGTGAGCCTCTCTGTGAGTTGTTGATCTTGAAATACGTCTTCCAACGGCATCACTCCTCAGAACACTTAACTCGAGGTAATTGGCACGTCTGTTTTTCTGGATAATTCTTCTTAACGCTCTTCTATCACAATCTGTAATCTTGCTTTTTTTTACATATCGGGGCTTTGCAGCGACTGAACTCGTCATTTTATATCTTCTAACTATATTTCTTACACTATGCCGCGATAATTCTAATAAATTTGCAATTTCCGAGTTTGACTTCCCACAATTGAAAAATTTAACAATAAGTGAACGAATTTTGTCATCCATAACCTTTCCTCTGCCCATTTTTAAAGAACACAACTACTTTGAAGCTGTATCAAATGAATTCTGACAGCTATGAGTATTAGCAATAATTGTTTAATTGTTGTGGTGTCTGTTTTCCACGGCCACCCTCGAATTGTAGGCTTACTTTGTAATGAATAAAAAAACGGGTTGTTCGCCGTACTTGCAACATTTTGCTTCTTTGTTACACATTTGAGTGAAGACAAATAAAGTTGGGTGTCTTCTACTGCATAAGATTAAATATGCCCTATTAATTACTTTGAGACCTAAACACAGCTTGTAGTATTTATTATGTTTTGATGCTGACCGAAAAACTAAGATTTCAATGGGTGGGCCAACTGATATGGGAAGGGGCTCGTATGTTCGAAAGAAGTATACGACAAAACGTGTTATTTTTACTGATATTATTTATTATTATTTTTACATTAACAGGGCTTATTATACAAAAAAAAAATCAAGGTCGCACGGAGGGTTACCAAAATGGAGTCGTTTAAAGCCGACCCATATTTAAAAAATCATCATTTCACCCTTTATAACGTTTACTTAAAACTTTTCAGAGATATTGACATATAGCTTCCTGGTGAATAAAATAAACATTTTAGGTATAGATATTAGCTATTAGATATTATATATTTAGGTATAGATATTAGTATAGATATTAGTTATTAGCTAAAAAATTAACGTCCTTAATTATGGGTGCCATTTAAATAATCAGTATTTTAAATATTTCATAGGTAAAAAAAGAACAGATTTACCAGTAAAAAAATTTTTGCACGATATTAAATTATAAAGTTATATAAAAAATTATAAAGTGATAGGTAGAAAAACTCTTTGATCAGTAATCATATCATTTGAACAGATGGTTTTCCCTTTAGTTGGTATCACCTGATTACAAATTTTATTCCATTTTTGCAATATGAAATTTTCAAATCATCAATAATTTATGATAAGTAAATAAATTCGTTCCCGGGTTTCATTTAAATGATCAGTATTTCATAGGTAGTAAAAAAACAGATTTACCAGTAAAGAAAACAGTTTTTCACAATTTTAAATTATCAGCAAACAAATTGTAAATTGATTAGCAAAACTCTTTGATCAGTAACCATATAATTTGAACAGATATTGTAATGTAACCAACCCGGGTCGGTTAAACATAACAAACAGAGAAACACACGGCCGGGGTACGTGATCGTCAAAGGGGGGAAATACCTACCCTACGTTGTATTTAATTTAAATTAACCCTGTCCGAGATGCACTGGTTACTAACGAAAAGCGGGAGTTTTGAGATGAAAAAGAAAAGACTAAGCATTTTTAAAACACCTACTGATTTATTTAAACAGGTCTTCAATTTATGAACAATATAAAATAAATAAATGCCGTACTCAGCCTTGAATTCACGAGGGGAAAGAGCACGGCAGAGAAACCCTCGATCTCTATTCAAAAGAATCGCAATAATGCTGTTGGACATTTAGGTGAAAGTAAAACGAAAACTTACAAGGTTTCCCATACTTGTGTTTTAACCTACAATCATTCTCAAGATACAAAACTGAAGAGTTTGTTGTTAGTTAGCCGACTTTCGTCAGAAGGTACTGAGGTCCCATCATACGGGAGGCAACTCAGCTAAAAGTTGTAAGGTTTTGGTGCAAAAACGAAGATGCCATACGGGAGGCAACTAGCGTGTTCGCCCAGGAGAAAAGTGTTAATAAATTCAACAAGGCGCAAACATTCATTATCTCATACAATAAGCGGCAATTAAGTCACTGTTATAAGCCAAAACCCACAAGTATGAAAAACCTACTCGTAGTCATGAATGGAACAAAAAGGCCAACAGCATTACTTAGATCGAACTGAATAAAACAAAATGAAATAATCTTAAAACAGAATGAGCTGAACACACTAAATAAACAAGTAAAATGTTCATAGTTTATGCATAACGTATCATGATTATTTGTAGTTCAAAACATAATATAACACGGATAATTTTAATAAAAAGATGGCATAAATTCTCGAGATAATAAATTTAATAATAAACATTACAAATTAAGTATATTTACTAACCTGGGAAATTTCACGTCAAACACCAACACACACCAGAGCCCCACTACCTGCTTCCCCATATGCAAACCCTCGTCTCCCTATATCCCGACTTATCTAAACCACCCCGCACCACGTCTTTCCTAGTGCCTGCTTATACCCTAACCACTCGTTATTTATAAATCGGTATTTCGTCTTTAAACAAAACAGAGGTCACGACATCGCAAGTTTATTAACTAAATAGGGGATAGGGTCCATCTCAATATTTTCCTTTTGGTTGGTATTACTTTATATTTAAATTTATTTAAACTTAAATTTAATAATATTCTTCTTCACCGCTATCTTCATTTTCATTTTCAAATTCAAAATTATTTGTTATAATAGTAGGTTCTTTAAGAAGCTTGATTACATCAGCATTTAATGGAACTTTTGCAGATCGGTTTCCAATACACTGTGATAAAGATGAAATCTGAGGGTCAGACGAGATTAGGAGACACGTGAATATATCTCTTACTGTATGATGTCGAGAAAATTTTCTTGTATGGAGCTCTAGAT